>JARQOD010000087.1:0-101475 GCA_033576555.1 Oophaga sylvatica
TTGGTTGCAAACAGTAATAGAAGTCCACAAAGGAGCCTTTCAAAGATAGTGAACAGTTGTGTGCAGTGTTCACTGTAGTCTGTGAGGTTTTATTTTTTGAGTGCAGATCCCGCTCCATTTAGTTCTTCAACCACTGCTGCTTGTACTCTGCTGAGCGTGTCTCACTGCCTCATCCTTTAAATTTTTCTCAAATTGTTGCTGCTACATTCTATTTAAAAAAAATCAAATCTATTAGTGTGAGTGCTTCCATCCGTATCCAATACATTGGTTGCAAACAATATAGAAGTACACAAACGGGCCTTTCACAGCTACTGAACAGTTGTGTGCATTGTTTACTGTAGTCAGAGGGTTTCATTTTTGAATTCAGATCCCGCTCAAGTTATTTCTGCAACCACTGCTGCTTGTACTCTGCTGAGCGTGTGTCACTGCCTCATCCTTTAAATTTTTCTCAAATTGTTGCTGCTACATTCTATTTAAAAAAAATCCAATCTATTAGTGTGATGTGCTTCCATCCGTATCCAATACATTGGTTGCAAACAGTATAGAAGTCCACAAAGGAGCCTTTCAAAGATAGTGAACAGTTGTGTGCATGTTCACTGTAGTCTGTGAGGTTTTATTTTTTTGAGTGCAGATCCCGCTCCATTTAGTTCTTCGACCACTGCTGCTTGTACTCTGCTGAGCGTGTCTCACTGCCTCATCCTTTAAATTTTTCTCAATTGTTTGCTGCTACATTCTATTTAAAAAAAATCAAATCTATTAGTGTGACGTGCTTCCATCCTATCCAATACATTGGTTGCAAACAATATAGAAGAAACACAAACGGGCCTTTCACAGCTACTGAACAGTTGTGTGCATTGTTTACTGTAGTCAGAGGGTTTCAATTTTTGAATTCAGATCCCGCTCAAGTTATTTCTGCAACCACCGCTGCTTGTACTCTGCTGAGCGTGTGTCACTGCCTCATCCTTGACAGTTTTCTCTAATTGTTGCTGCTACATTCTATTTCAAAAAAATCAAATCTATTAGTGTGACGTGCTTCCATCCGTATCCAATACATTGGTTGCAAACAGTATAGAAGTCCACAAAGGAGCCTTCAGAGATAGTGAACAGTTGTGTGCAGTGTTCACTGTAGTCTGTGAGGTTTTTTTTTTTTTTTTGAGTGCAGATCCCGCTCCATTTAGTTCTTCAACCACTGCTGCTTGTACTCTGCTGAGCGTGTCTCACTGCCTCATCCTTGACATTTTTCTCTAATTGTTGCTGCTACATTATATTTCAAATAATTCAAATCTATTAGTGTGACGTGCTTCCATCATTATCCAATACATTGGTTGCAAACAATATAGAAGTACACAAACGGGCCTTTCACAGCTACTGAACAGTTGTGTGCAGTGTTTACTGTAGTCAGAGGGTTTCAATTTTTGAATTCGATCCCGCTCAAGTTATTTCTTTCAACCACCGCTGCTTGTACTCTGCTGAGCGTGTGTCACTGCCTCATCCTTGACATTTTTCTCTAATTGTTGCTGCTACATTATATTTCAAATAATTCAAATCTATTAGTGTGACGTGCTTCCATCATTATCCAATACATTGGTTGCAAACAATATAGAAGTACACAAACGGGCCTTTCACAGCTGCTGAACAGTTGTGTGCAGTGTTTACTGTAGTCAGAGGGTTTCAATTTTTGAATTCTGATCCCGCTCAAGTTATTTCTTCAACCACCGCTGCTTGTACTCTGCTGAGCGTGTGTCACTGCCTCATCCTTGACATTTTTCTCTAATTGTTGCTGCTACATTATATTTCAAATAATTCAAATCTATTAGTGTGACGTGCTTCCATCATTATCCAATACATTGGTTGCAAACAATATAGAAGTACACAAACGGGCCTTTCACAGCTACTGAACAGTTGTGTGCAGTGTTTACTGTAGTCAGAGGTTCTCATTTTTGGAGTGCAGATCCCGCTCCAGTTAGTTATTCAAAAACTGCTGCTTGTACTCTGCTGAGCGTGTCTCACTGCCTCATCCTTGACATTTTTCTCTAATTGTTGCTGCTACATTCTATTTCAAATAATTCAAATCTATTAGTGACGTGCTTCCATCCGTATCCAATACATTGGTTGCAAACAGTATAGAAGTCCACAAAGGAGCCTTTCAGAATAGTGAACAGTTGTGTGCAGTGTTCACTGTAGTCTGTGAGGTTTTTTTTTTTGAGTGCAGATCCCGCTCCATTTAGTTCTTCAACCACTGCTGCTTGTACTCTGCTGAGCGTGTCTCACTGCCTCATCCTTGACATTTTTCTCAAATTGTGCTGCTACATTCTATTTAAAAAAAATCCAATCTATTATGTGATGTGCTTCCATCCGTATCCAATACATTGGTTGCAAACAGAAAATAGGAGTCACTGGTGAAAAAGGATTTTTTAGCAAAAAAATAGTAAATATTTATTTATATAAATCGTATAAAAAGTAACACAAGATCATATGAAAAAGACATAAGAAACACATACATAGGACGGATGCATATGCAGGGGGAATGCGTTCCTGTTAATATCAAGTGACAATTAATAACAGTGGCAGTGGAATAAACAAATGGTAGCCCCAAACA
This sequence comes from Oophaga sylvatica, assembly GCA_033576555.1. NCBI lineage: Eukaryota > Metazoa > Chordata > Amphibia > Anura > Dendrobatidae > Oophaga > Oophaga sylvatica. The sequence continues at coordinate 2,600 of JARQOD010000087.1, forward strand.
GGGAGTCATATGGAGCACCTCCCGCAGTGGGAAAAAGAAATGCGGTGCTGTAGCTACCTACATGTTAACCACAAAGTGCCTGAACATGCTTAAAAAAAAAAATAAAAATCACAAACATTGGTATATATTCAGGTCAGCAATAGACTGTGCAGCGCTGCCTAATTCAGCAAGAAGCCATGCTCACCAATACAAAAGTAACACAGGAATGCAGTCACCCCGCTCACAGATGTCACCCCAACGCACGTTTCGTGGCTAGCATGCCACTTTTTCAAGAGGATAGTGATATAATGCACAAAGGACCTTCTTATACCTCCCCTTCCCTGATCACATGATCAGATTAAGCCAATGGAGAACGGTGTGTGTCGGCGCATGCGTCGCTGGAGGCGGGCAAACCCACAGCGACGGCGGCGTCATGTTTCCAGGGGTGCGCACCGGTCAAAGGGCCCGTGCGCACTCTGGACACAAAAAGACGCCCCATCACAGCGGCAATCGCCCAGATCACAGCGGGGCATGCGCACTCCCGGGACTCCATTTATGGCAGTAAGCACATACATACATCATAAAAAACTGGTTTACAATCATATATGCAGAAATACAAAGCAAGATTTTTTGCATCATATATCGATCAGAGTTGTCAAAGTGCAACAAATAGTGGGTACACAAGAATTAATAGATTAGAGGATCACATATATTACAGCTTTATTCTCTCTTCTTTATTTCTTTAATGATTCAGGAATGAACGGGACGGAGGTAGAAAGCCAGATGACGAGTTAGGTGTAGACAAAAACACAACTGTAAAAGATATATATTAAAAACAAATATTAAAATCAAGAAGATGTCTCGACCACGCACCACAATTGTGGGTTTACCAGGGCAATGGGGCACTCAGAGCCGAGCCCGTAGAAGTCTATGGGGATGTCACAGGTAGCGGTGGCTCGGTCTGTGGCCCTGGCGGTCTGGCGTATGTTGGGGGTATATTTACAGGGATAGATTTATATACAGTTCGTGACGCCACCTGTAGTCTCTGGTAATTTGTACCAGCACTGCTGTAGATCTCTGAGGGGATGGTGAGGCAGCTAGATGTCGGGTCCCCTACAGGTAGGACTCTTCCCTCAGGTCGATAGTTAAAGCAGGGTTGTGCAGGCATGCAAGTAAATAACTCAGTCTCACACGGTCAGCGTCTTTCCATACCTTTACTTGTAAGATGTTCAGGCAGGTCCCAGGGAGGCTGATCCAAGGAGAATGTATTTTGAGATAGCAGCTGGACAAGTTAGGGGCCTCCTTTACTTTCACAATGATGAGTACAACCAGCATGAAGCGTAGTTCCCTCTATAACTCCAGCTATTCCATAGCTGTACTGCCCAGTCAGTTTTGTGGTCGGAGCCTTCCTGTGAGAGAGCTGAATTCCTATCTTGCTGATCAGGCTCAAAGTCTTCACTCCCCCTGACCCCAGTTACGTACCGACTATTTAGGGGCTGCTTGTCGCGACCTAAGGTCCGATAAGCCTCTGGTTTTCTTACCACTAAGCGTGAAGCTTTAGTGATCCTTCGGTCCCCAGTGACCGGTAACAATGTGCAGGACTTCTTCAATCCAAAAGCACTTTTCACATATTCCTTTCCACTGTGCCTTTCGCCTTGTCCGCGCTTGTAGCAAACACTCACACTTGCAAAAAGTCATATAATCACCCCCTTCTTTTCCTTCCTTCAGAGTTAGTTAACAGACTCTCAGTTATCCACTAGGCAGGAGCACGTCTCTGAACCTTTCACTGTCCTTGGGACAGGAGACTGAAGTATTTCTGTACTAAGCTCTTCTTTCTTTATCAGTGTCTTCAAGTGAGGTACAGCTCTGACCAGGCTGAGGTGATCTATATCTCGCCCTTACTGGCCTCCACTTGCTGAACTGCTGGTAGAACCAGGCTGGACCGCTTCCTCCCTCCAGGTCCCAGCTAGACTCCACACGTCTGCTCTGTCCGAAGACAGGAAACTGACTACTAAATCACTCAACAAATCTACACTGACCACTCACTCACAAGTGACTACACTACCCTAAGCGTGTGTCTAGTGTATGTTGAGTGAATGGGTATTGAGCATTGAACTGCTATCTCTCCACACATCCTCCAGGGTACTGCGTGTGCCTAACACCAGGGCTACACATTCCCCCATGGTAAAAGACAGCACTCCCGGCTGTAAAATACAAAGAGACAGTTTTGTTTATGCATGAAAACACCAACATTAAACATTAATTCGTCCCATCCGGGAGGTAAGGATGTCTTGAACGTTGCAAACAACACATTGATTATAGAAAAAACAAAAGTATTAAGGCATCAAACATTCAATAAATACACAGTATTCTTGTGAAGGACCCGCACCAAACCTTCAACGTGGGTCCTGGTGGGCTGCAGGACATCCGAATGCAGACCTCACTCAGTGCCACACCACACGGGTTTTTGTATTCAGAGGTAATTGTGCTGGTTTTATGTAAAACCAAAATAAAGCACCGAAGCGCAACTATATACAAATAAGTTCTGGGCTGGCACAGTCCTCAGCCTCTGAGTCCATTGTAAGCAAAACGACATATATTATATCACATTATAATAATAATAAAGTGCAAAACTTTTTCTCTGTTTACCCAGCCGGGCATTCTACTGTTGGCAATATATAAATATATTATATACTCATTTAACTTGTGCAAAAATTGGCAAAACATTCTTAAACTTTTACAACTTTACTTATGGTAGACCCCTTTATGGATCTCACCGGTTTTTACTGTTTAACTATTCATTTATTTCAAGTACATTTTCCACCCCGGGGCTGGAACAATGCAATGGGCCCTAGATCCCAGGACTAACAAGTCGTGACCTGCTATTGTGGTTTGAGTTGCCACAGTTCTTGTGCGAACCTCTAGGGGCGCAACGGGTACATTCTCCTTGCGAGACACCGATTGCGTTTCAATCTGAGTCACAGTTAACGATATGGATCGTGTCATGGATTGCGATGGAAACTGGGTCGCATGTTGCGATGTAGAAGGATAACGGTATACAGGTGTCGCTTCCACTTGCGAAGTACCTGCAGGGGGCGATGCTGGGGCACGGCCGGATACTGCTTGAGCTGGAGACGGGGACGCTGCGGTAGTGGTGACGTTACCTGCGTCGGGGACGGGGTCACGGACGATGGTGACGTTAAGGGCATACCATCCCTTCATTCCCCAGTGCCGTGTATACGTGACAATGTCTCCATTAACTAGGTCCCTCCCGGGATGGCCTTGCGGTAGGTGGGATTCTACGTCACGCCTGCTGACAAAGACCCCTGGGTAGAGGCCCGGTTCACGGATGAAGCCCCAGCCCTTCCGGAGCTGGAACTCAGTCACACACCCCTGCCGCCGCGGTTCCCTCAGGGTACCTTTCTCTCTCCGGACACTCTCCTTGTCCGCGATCAGCTTGCATGTTGCCGCTGTCGATTCCGCTGAGCTTCCCGCTCTTCCTCCTGCTGGCGTTTCTGCTTCTCCTCACGACGCTGCCACTCATATTCCCACTGGGCGGTGTAGGCGACGTCATCCAGGCGCGCCATCTCGTCCCAGTCGACGTCTGGTAACGACGGACAGGACCCCTCCCGGTGTCCCTGCCGGGGTTCGATCATCTGCTGCGGCCTCCTGGCCGGGCGGGAGTTCCGGAACTGGCGGTACCTCCTCAACCTCCTTCGCCTCCACCGCTTCACCGGTGGGATCAGGATTGGTACTTTCGGGGCAGCCTCCGGTTGCTCCTTTGCCTTGGGCAGCAGAAGTTTTGGTAACTCCAGACGTAGGGGATCATCGAAGGGGGAGAACACCGCGTCCCACAGCCGCCGCTGCTCCAGGGTACGCCGGCGTCTCTCGATCTCTTCAAATCCAGGTTGTGGCAAAATCATCTTTCTTAGTCGTGCATTTTCTTCTTTAACCTCCAGCAATGCTTGCTGCAGGTGCAGGACCACGGATGACTCCGGTGCTGGTGGCAGCTTGGCTGGGGCACGGGGCCTGCCTTCCTCCGCTTCCCTGCTCGGCTGCACACGTCCTGCTTCCATGATGTTCCAGAAGATTCTTTCTTCTTCCTCCAGAGACGTCCGGTCTCTTCCGTGGAGGCGGGGTTTGCGTCTCCTCCTCTTTGCAGGAAAGGTGAAGAGGAGGCGGACCTCCTTTGCTGTAGGGCAGGATCGCATGTTGTAATAGCACTTTGAGAGGGCAGGCATTTTCTTCGCGCCACAGGGGGGTACACGCCCACGAAGGTACGCCCACCTTCTTCTCCAGCGCCTGAGGGCGCGAATATGGCGACAAAGATGGCGATTTTTGGCGCCAAAAGTGCAAACAGTCCTTTTTCACAAAAACAATTCCATAGGCACACAGGGCTCGCAATTTTGCGAGTTTCGCATCCTGTTCGTGACGCCAATTTGTCTCGACCACGCACCACAATTGTGGGTTACCAGGGCAATGGGGCACTCAGAGCCGAGCCCGTAGAAGTCTATGGGGATGTCACAGGTAGCGGTGGCTCGGTCTGTGGCCCTGGCGGTCAGGCGTATGTTGGGGATATATTTACAGGGGATAGATTTATATACAGTTCGTGACGCCACCTGTAGTCTTCTGGTAATTTATACCAGCGCTGCTGTAGAGCTCTGAGGGGATGGTGAGGCAGCTAGATGTCGGGTCCCCTACAGGTAGGACTCTTCCCTCAGGTCGATAGTTAAAGCAGGGTTGTGCAGGCATGCAAATAAATAACTCAGTCTCACACCGTCAACGTCTTTCCATACCTTTACTTGTAAGATGGTAAGGCAGGTCCCAGGGAGGCTGATCCAAGGAGAATGTATTTTGAGATAGCAGCTGGACAAGTTAGGGGCCTCCTTTACTTTCACAATGATGAGTACAACCAGCATGAAGCGTAGTTCCCTCTATAACTCCAGCTATTCCATAGCTGTACTGCCCAGTCAGTTTTGTGGTCGGAGCCTTCCTGTGAGAGAGCTGAATTCCTATCTTGCTGATCAGGCTCAAAGTCTTCACTCCCCCTGACCCCAGTTACGTACCGACTATTTAGGGGCTTCTTGCCACGACCTAAGGTCCGATAAGCCTCTGGTTTTCTTACCACTAAGCGTGAAGCTTTAGTGATCCTTCGGTCCCCAGTGACCGGTAACAATGTGCAGGACTTCTTCAATCCAAAAGCACTTTTCACATATTCCTTTCCACTGTGCCTTTCGCCTTGTCCGCGCTTGTAGCATAAACACTCACACTTGCAAAAAGTCATATAATCACTCCCTTCTTTTCCTTCCTTCAGAGTTAGTTAACAGACTCTCAGTAATCCACTAGGCAGGAGCACGTCTCTGAACCTTTCACTGTCCTTGGGACAGGAGACTGAAGTATTTCTGTACTAAGCTCTTCTTTCTTTATCAGTGTCTTCAAGTGAGGTACAGCTCTGACCAGGCTGAGGTGATCTATATCTCGCCCTTACTGGCCTCCACTTGCTGAACTGCTGGTAGAACCAGGCTGGACCGCTTCCTCCCTCCAGGTCCCAGCTAGACTCCACACGTCTGCTCTGTCCGAAGACAGGAAACTGACTACTAAATCACTCAACAAATCTACACTGACCACTCACTCACAAGTGACTACACTACCCTAAGGGTGTGTCTAGTGTATGTTGAGTGAATGGGTATTGAGCATTGAACTGCTATCTCTCCACACATTCTCCAGGGTACTGCGTGTGCCTAACACCAGGGCTACACAAAGACATCAAAAGGAACCAAAATAGGGGATACTCAGAAGGAAAAGCAATTTATAAAAAAGAGGCAAAACTTAAAGATTCATTAAGGCCATTGGGCACCATTGTGTCCAACTGAATGATCCAACGGGCCTCCATTTGGGCCAGGATTTTTTTTATAGTCCCCTCCTCTGACACCAAGGTGTAGAATATCGATTCCACGAACTTTGAAAGAGGATGCGTCACAGTTGTGATGGTATTTATAGTGACGAGGAATCGTCTTTAGGTCCGAAGGATCAGAAATGGTCTTCGCTGCGCCAATGTCCCTTACGTGTTCCCTAATACGTATTCTCAATTCCCTGGTGGTGAGGCCAACATATATCCTCGGACAGCCGCACGTAGCATAGTATATTACATTTGAACTCCCGCAGGATATACGCTGGCGAATATCAAAAGTTTTATCACCACCAGAGGAAGAGAAATTCGTGGAACGCAGGGCATTGGCGCAAGCGAGGCAATGGCCACACGGAACAAAGCCCGCGGTAGGACCACGAGTACCAAAGACATTTTTGGAAGGTGGAAGGTAGTGACTCCGAACAAGCATATCGCGTAGATTTTTTGACCGTCTGGATGTCATGGATGGGTAATCGCCCAGCGAGCGCAGCAGAGCGGGCTCGGTTTTTAAAACATCCCAATGTTTAACTAGGATCTGTCTAATACCAGACCATTCATGGTTGAAAGTGGTGATAAATCTTATTGGTCCCTCTTCACACCCCTGACTGTCCACACAAACGGTATTAAGGAGGCAGCCACGTGGAGTCCTCCTTGCACGATCATATCCTTTTTTAATACACCTATTGCTGTACCCACGCGCCCTAAAGCGCTTTCTAAGGTCCTTGGCTTGTGCCTCAAAAGCATCATTGGTAGAGCAGATGCGTTTCATACAAAGAAATGTGCTGTACTGGTTTAGATACATTGATGATATTCTGATGTTGTGGACGGGACGGTGCAGCAGCTCGAGGATTTCATGGTGGAGCTGAATCAGAACTCTTTTAACATTCATCTGACCTATAAGTATAGCCGTACGAGGGTGGAATTCCTGGACGTCTCGTTGGAGGTGGACGCTAGCCGCCGCTTCAGGACGGACGTTTTTAGGAAGCCCACCTCTGTGAATGCATTAATTCACGCAAAGTCAGCTCATCACCCTGCCACCATTAGGGCCGTCCCGGTTGGACAGTTTCTTCGTATGAAACGCATCTGCTCTACCAATGATGCTTTTGAGGCACAAGCCAAGGACCTTAGAAAGCGCTTTAGGGCGCGTGGGTACAGCAATAGGTGTATTAAAAAAGGATATGATCGTGCAAGGAGGACTGTTATGATTTGGTAGCTGAGGAGAGCAGGCAAAAAGGAAATACACCAGAGCAGTTGGAAAACTATGAGATTGCAGTACCCTGACTAACCACCACAACTAGAGGCAGCCGTGGAGCGTTCCTACGTTGGTCCTAGACGCCTCGTCACAGCCTGAGAAACTAACTACACCTAAAGATAGAAAGAGGAAAGCTATCTGCCCCGGAGCAGATCCCCAAAGAACATAGAAAGCCCCCAAACATGTAATGGCAGTTAGACAAGAAGAAATACTGACACAGACAGAAAATAGTATGAGCAAACGTTGGGGCCCAAACTTACTAAATAGAAAAGGATAGGAAGGGCACTTACTGCAATCCCAAAAAACCCTGAAAAGCACCAACTCTACTAATTTCAAAAACACCTGAGATCACACGACCTCTACCACCTAAATTAGTTCTCTGGTGTAACCAAAAACAAAACAGCAGCCACTGAAAAAACTGGAAAAAGCAAATGTACAAGCATCAGTGGCTGAACAAAACTGAGAGGGCAAAAGCCCCCGGAGGGGACCCTGAAGGCCCCCACAGAAGTGCAGGACAAAATGCAAAAATCAAGCACAAAAACAAAAAGAAGAAAATGTCTTATCTGTTAGCAGGAGATTCAGACACGACACAGCAGGCTACCAAGGAAACAGGAATCAAGGATTGAGAGCAGAACAATTGATCACCGGCAACCCTGATGGGAAGGTGACTCCCTTATATAAGACCAGTCAGTAACACCTGATTCCCACTCCTCACAATCTTCACTGGACAGTCGAGTACCGTTTGTAACCACCAGAGGGAGCTTCTGCTCAGAACTCATTTCCAGCCTATTCACAACAGAGGACTCCACGTGGCTGCCTCCTTAATACCGTTTGTGTGGACAGTCAGGGGTGTGAAGAGGGACCAATAAGATTTATCACCACTTTCAACCATGAATGGTCTGGTATTAGACAGATCCTAGTTAAACATTGGGATGTTTTAAAAACCGAGCCCGCTCTGCTGCGCTCGCTGGGTGATTACCCATCCATGACATCCAGACGGTTAAAAAATCTACGCGATATGGTTGTTCGGAGTCACTACCTTCCACCTTCCAAAAATGTCTTTGGTACTCGTGGTCCTACCGCGGGCTTTGTTCCGTGTGGCCATTGCCTCGCTTGCGCCAATGCCCTGCGTTCCACGAATTTCTCTTCCTCTGGTGGTGATAAAACTTTTGATATTCGCCAGCGTATATCCTGCGGGAGTTCAAATGTAATATACTATGCTACGTGCGGCTGTCCGAGGATATATGTTGGCCTCACCACCAGGGAATTGAGAATACGTATTAGGGAACACGTAAGGGACATTGGCGCAGCGAGGACTATTTCCGATCCTTCGGACCTAAAGACGATTCCTCGTCACTATAAATACCATCACAACTGTGACGCATCCTCTTTCAAAGTTCGTGGAATCGATATTCTACACCTTGGTGTCAGAGGAGGGGACTATAAAAAAAATCCTGGCCCAAATGGAGGCCCGTTGGATCATTCAGTTGGACACAATGGTGCCCAATGGCCTTAATGAATCTTTAAGTTTTGCCTCTTTTTTATAAATTGCTTTTCCTTCTGAGTATCCCCTATTTTGGTTCCTTTTGATGTCTTCTTGATTTTAATATTTGTTTTTAATATATATCTTTTACAGTTGTGTTTTCGTCTACACCTAACTCGTCATCTGGCTTTCTACCTCCGTCCCGTTCATTCCTGAATCATTAAAGAAATAAAGAAGAGAGAACAAAGCTGTAATATATGTGATTCTCTAATCTATTAATTCTTGTGTACCCACTATTTGTTGCACTTTGACAACTCTGATCGATATATGATGCAAAAAATCTTGCTTTGTATTTCTGCATATATGATTGTAAACCAGTTTTTTCATGATGTATGTAGTGCTTACTGCCATAAATGGAGTCCCGGGAGTGCGCATGCCCCACTGTGATCTGGGCGATTGCCGCTGTGATGGGGCGTCTTTTTGTGTCCGGAGTGCGCACGGGCCCTTTGACCAGTGCGCACCCCTGGAGACATGACGCCGCCGTCGCTGTGGGTTTGCCCGGCTCCAGCGACGCATGCGCCGACACACCGTTCTCCATTGGCTTAATCTGATCTTGTGATCAGGGAAGGGGAGGTATAAGAAGGTCCTTTGTGCATTATATCACTATCCCCTTGAAAAAGTGGCATGCTAGCCACGAAACGTGCGTTGGGGTGACATCTGTGAGCGGGGTGACTGCGTTTCTGTGTTACTTTTGTATTGGTGAGCATGGCTTCTTGCTGAATTAGGCAGCGCTGCACAGTCTATTGCTGACCTGAATATATACCAATGTTTGTGACTTTTTTTTTTTTTTTGAAGCATGTTCAGGCACTTTGTGGTTAACATGTAGGTAGCAACAGCACCCCATTTCTTTTTCCCACTGCGGGAGGTGCTCCATATGACTCCCTGTTTGGGGCTACCATTTGTTTATTCCACTGCCACTGTTATTAATGTCACTTGATATTAACAGGAACGCATTCCCCCTGCATATGCATCCGTCCTATGTATGTGTTTCTTATGTCTTTTTCATATGATCTTGTGTTACTTTTTATACGATTTATATAAATAAATATTTACTATTTTTTGCTAAAAAATCCTTTTTCACCAGTGACTCCTATTTTCTCCTTTATGTCATTATGCTATTATGAGTGGTGATTTCTGGTCACACACATGTGTGGTGTGACCCACATATATTCTACCAATGCGGCTGTATTTGGTTAAATTGGTTGCAAACAGTATAGAAGTCCACAAAGGAGCCTTTCAGAGATAGTGAACAGTTGTGTGCAGTGTTCACTGTAGTCTGTGAGGTTTTTTTTTTTTTGAGTGCAGATCCCGCTCCATTTAGTTCTTCAACCACTGCTGCTTGTACTCTGCTGAGCGTGTCTCACTGCCTCATCCTTGACATTTTTCTCTAATTGTTGCTGCTACATTATATTTCAAATAATTCAAATCTATTAGTGTGACGTGCTTCCATCATTATCCAATACATTGGTTGCAAACAATATAGAAGTACACAAACGGGCCTTTCACAGCTGCTGAACAGTTGTGTGCATTGTTTACTGTAGTCAGAGGGTTTCAATTTTTGAATTCTGATCCCGCTCAAGTTATTTCTTCAACCACTGCTGCTTGTACTCTGCTGAGCGTGTGTCACTGCCTCATCCTTGACATTTTTCTCTAATTGTTGCTGCTACATTATATTTCAAATAATTCAAATCTATTAGTGTGACGTGCTTCCATCATTATCCAATACATTGGTTGCAAACAATATAGAAGTACACAAACGGGCCTTTCACAGCTGCTGAACAGTTGTGTGCATTGTTTACTGTAGTCAGAGGTTTCAATTTTTGAATTCTGATCCCGCTCAAGTTATTTCTTCAACCACTGCTGCTTGTACTCTGCTGAGCGTGTGTCACTGCCTCATCCTTGACATTTTTCTCTAATTGTTGCTGCTACATTATATTTCAAATAATTCAAATCTATTAGTGTGACGTGCTTCCATCCGTATACAATACATTGGTTGCAAACAATATAGAAGTACACAAACGGGCCTTTCACAGCTGCTGAACAGTTGTGTGCATTGTTTACTGTAGTCAGAGGTTCTCATTTTTGGAGTGCAGATCCCGCTCCAGTTAGTTCTTCAAACAATGCTGGTTGTAGTCTGTTGAGCGTGTGCCACTGCCTCATCCTTCACATTTTTCTCTAATTGGTGCTGCTCCATTCTATTTCAAATAACTCAAATCTATTAGTGTGACGCGCTTCCATCCGAATACAATACATTGGTTGCAAACAGCCTTTTTGTTAAGGTACAGTATTATATCGACATTGTACAGGTGTCGCTATTCATATATCACCACAAAAAGGGTCTATATTCTCATATAGCCCAAAAATACGAAGAGATCCCAAATAACTTACAAAAATTACAAAGTTTATTGACACATATAAAATAGTAACAGGAAATACAGAATAAAATAGATCTCCAATCAAAACACCCAGGTGTCGCTATTCAGTCTGATAACTAGATATCATTCACCTTTTCTATCAGTTGTCATTGTTTCAGCACCACTTGCAGGCATATATTTAGCTATTGTGACTATGCACTATTGAGTTTAACAAGGTAATGCATGATTTTTGTTACCGATTCTCATTTTTACATGATGGACCTTTATGATATGGGTTGTTAAATTTGTATTTAAATATGTATTTTTTCAAATGACACAAATATAAGTAATGTTGAAGAGGACTAGTCCTACATCCATTGTTTCCACAATATTACAGTTGTACATCACGTCCCTTAATCAACAATGGATTATTAAATTTACTTGTATGCTTTTATTTAAAAGCCAAGAACACTGAAGGCTAACCTTCGCACTGCAGCTGTTGTCAAAGTTCAACCCACATTATGCACTTCCAACATTGCAGCATTTGAGGCATGATGTGAGTTGGATTTGTCTAAGTTATGGAGTGACAAGGTTCACCATCAGTACCCTATAGCATAAGTAGGCTTTTGTGTTAGCATTTGTGTTCCACATGTGGATATCTGCAGTAATATGTCACAATTATTTTGTTACAGATTTGTGACAAAGACTAATAATTTTAATAATAATAATAATCTTTATTTATATAGCGCCAACATATTCCGCAGCGCTTTACAGTTTAACAGTTTCAAAACACAAGTCATAGGTAACAACGTTAACAATACAATAATTAAAGCAAAATAAGCCGACCCTGCTCGTGAGAGCTTACAATCTACAATGAGGTGGGGGAGATACAAAGTACAGGTGTGTATATACAATGGTGTATTTACAATGATGGTCCAGCCATCTTAAGGGAGTGAGGCATGGATGGAGATAGTGAATGGGCTACACACACACACTTAAACATAGAACGACTTTGGTTAGTGAATGTGATAGGCCACTCTGAACAAATGTGTTTTGAGGGAGCTCCTGAAACCATGCAAATTGTGGATAGTCCTAATTTCTTGGGGTAGAGCATTCCAGAGGATTGGCGCAGCGCGGGAGAAGTCTTGGAGTCGGGAGTGGGAGGTACGGATTAGTGCAGAGGTTAGTCGAAAGTCGTTTGCAGAGCGCAGCAGTCGGTTAGGCCGATAGATAGAAATGAGGGAGGAGATGTAGGGGGGTGCTGCACTGTGGAGAGCTTTGTGGGTGAGAACCAGTACTTTGAATTGGATCCTATAATGAATGTGCAGCCAGTGTAAGGACTGGCGAAGAGCGGACGCGTCCGAGTACCGATTAGCCAGATGGATGACCCTGGCTGCTGCATTAAGGATGGACTGGAGAGGGGATAGTCGAGTAATGGGGAGGCCAAGTAATAGAGCGTTGCAGTAGTCCAGGCGGGAGTGGATCAATGCTACCGTGAGGGTTTTTGTTGTTTCCATGGTGAGAAAAGGGCGGATTCTAGAGATGTTCTTTAGGTGTAGACGGCAAGAGCGGGCAAGAGATTGTATATGGGAGGTGAAGAAGAGATTGGTGTCAAACATAACACCCAGACAGCGAGCCTGCTGCCGGGGTGTTATTATGGTGCCGCCCAATTTTATGGTTTTAAAGGTGACATTTCACTTGTTTACAGTTTAGAAATAAGGGTGTAGCCTCTTATCTATGTGTAGCAGTAGGCACTTTAACATGTCATGTTTTTTTCAACATGTGTAGCTAGCTAGCAGTAATTTTTGCCGGACACACAGCAGGGGAACAGCAGGCGTTACTGAACCCCACAAACACATCAGCGATTTTTTTGATCTGTGCATCCAACACTTGTGAGCAGCAACTGGCAGTGTTGTAGCCCAGGGAGTATAGCTCAGGTGGTAGAAAGATGAACATAACAGGAGACTTGGAAAACGTTGCCAACCAGTTATTTAATCTGAAACCGGACAGGTAAATTCATGCGAGATCCATGCCTTGTTCATTTTCAGAAAACTAAACCGGTCTACATTATCGGAGGATAGTCGCATGCTACGGTCTGTTACTACACCACCTGCAGCACTAAAGAAGCGCTCCGATAATACACTGGCAGCAGGGCAAGCCAGCACCTCCAATGCATACTGGCTAAGCTCTGGCCATGTATCCAGCTTAGAGACCCAAAACTTGAATGGGAAAGAGCCATCTGGGAGTACACTGAGAGGCCAAGACATGTAGTCTGTCACCATCTTACGGAAACTTTGCCTCCTGCTGAGTGGAGCCGTCTCGGATGGTGTAGACATTGGTGGCGCTGCCACAAAACTTCGTCACATTTGGAACATACTGGTCTTGCTGTTGTGAATGTGATAGAAATGAATTCTGAGCAGAAGCTCCCTCTGGCGGTTACAAACAGTACTGAACTATCCAATGAAGATTGTGAAGATTGGAGATCAGGTGTTACTGACTGGTCTTATATAAGGGAGGTTCCCTCCCATCAGGGTTGACGGTGATCAATTGTTCTGGTCTCATCTTTGATTCCTGTACACTTTGTAGCTTGCTGTTTCGTGCCTGCATCTTTTGCTAACAGATAAGACATTTTCTTCTTTTTTTTTTTTTGGCATATTGTCCTGCACTTCTGTGGGGGTCTGCCGGGTCCCCTTGGGGGTTTGTGCTTCTCTCAGTTTAGTTCAGCCACTGTTGTTTGTTCATTTTCCTTTTCCATTTTTTTCTGTGGCTGCTGTTTAGTTTTTGTTACACCAGAGAACTAATTAAGGTGGTAGAGGTCGTGTGATCTCAGGTGTTTTTGTAATTAGTAGAGTTGGTACTTTTCAGGGTTTTTTGGGATTGCAGTAAGTGCCCTTCCTATCCTTTTCTATTTATGAAGTTTGGGCCCCAACATTTGCTCATACAATTTTCTGTGTCAGTATTTCTTATTGTCTAACCGCCATGTTTTGGGGGCTTCCTATGTTCTTTGTGGATCTGCTCCGGGGCAGATAGCTTTCCTCTTTCTATCTTTAGGTGTAGTTAGCTTCTCAGGCTGTGACGAGGCGTCTAGGACCAACGTAGGTACGCTCCACGGCTGCCTTTAGTTGTGGTGGTTGTGGAGCCCAGCTGTGACTGGATCCATATCTTCCAGAAGGATGCACTAAAGGAAGATCCCACTAGAGGTCATGACACACACACACATTTCAGTTTACCTTAAAGACCATTAGAGGGAGCTGTGTTAGGATATAAAAAGAGAGTTTAGTTTCAGTTCAGTAGAGTGAGAGCTCGTCCTGCAGAGAGTTAGTTCAGAGCTGACTCTGTAGAGTGAAGTGCAGAGCTGTTCAATCAGTTCAATTTGAGCTTAAGTGGAGGCTAGTACGAGTGAAAGGGAAATCACTCTAGCCTAGTCAGAGCAGATTCTGAAGCGCAACTCATAAGGAAGCGTGCCGACGCTTAGAGAGCGGCGAAGAGGCCGATTACCAACTGCCGGCGTGTGTGATCTTAGTAGGACCCAGGTAGGCCGAAGGCAAGTGGAATTGGAGGGGTCAGTGAGCATTAATAGCTCCCCTCAGCAAGAAATACCGGACACCGGGGCCCGAGCCTATAAGGATCTCCACGACCTATTAGGAGAACACCGGAGTTCCTGGAGGACTACAAGTCCCAGGAGTACCACAGAGTTGAAACGTAACAGGATCAGGAGAATAGAGTCGGTCTGATCAGTCATAAAAGACCCTGTTCTGCCAGAGAGAAGGTCCAACCACAAAATCAGCCAGGTATAGGACAGAGATCAAGTTAGACCTAGCTATAAGCAGGTCAGGACTTTATTGTGTAACGACAGAGGACAGGAGGCCATACACCTACCAGTGGAGGAATCTGGATGTGCATCCTTCGCCCTATCGTGCTCCGGGGAGGACCTGCCATTTCTACAGTAAAGGTACCAAACTGACTTTTGTGTGTGTCTCCCTTAATGTCTCTGACGGCGGGATCCCCACCTGTCCTGCATCCTCCTATTTCAATCTGCCCTGGAAGGACACCGTCTTGCCTGTAGAAGACCTACCATCTAGCTGCCCAACACCATCCCTTCCAGAGTATTTGTATAGCAGCGCTGGTCACCCTGACCAGATACTACAGGTGGCGTCACGACAAACTATATGAACACTCCATCATCCCCTGTAAATATCCCACATTACAGTGAGCGCCCAGGGCACGGACCGAGCTGTGCTACCCGTGTGTCACGCTGTCTAGCAGATGTATAAATATATAATGTCAGTAATCTATCAAGTGGGACAACATTCTATATAACATATAAATAGGTAACATTAACATGTATATATAGCATAGTATTACCTGACATAATATCCTGTGGGTCAATACTGAATCCTTTTCACGCTGTCTCTGGCTAGAGGTGGACCGGGTCTATGCTGACCCTAAACTGGGGTCCTGACTAGTCCCTCTACCTGGAGGTACTGTTAATGGTACAGAGGTCCAGGCCACCAGCGTAAACCCTGTCTCCTATAAATCCCTGACCACTGTAATCTAGTCCTTAGAAGGACCCTGATTACCACCATAGGGAATGGACAGGTAAAGGTTAACAAACAGTATAGACAAACGAGACAGACAGGGGATAAAGTAAATACTGTCTTGCATACAACATTAAAACACAGAGGGAACACCAAAGGTCTAGGAGATAAACTATAAGCAAGGTGAGGAGAAACAACAAAGGAGCTCTTAGCTTAAGTCTTCTCAGAACCGATCCTATCTGCAGTCTGTATGAATGCTTTCACCGGCATCTAACCAGCAGACTGGCAGCTATATAAAGGAAGTTAATTAGAACATAATCAAAAGCAGCCGGGCGAGGCTGGACCTAGTCTTAGCAAAGAGCTAGGTAAAATTAACTCCCTCATTACCAAACACAAAGAAACAGCAACTCAGCTGCGAGAAGTCAGAATGTGCAATCGCGACAATCTTCGTGGCGATGCACCCATGACACCGTGACATCCCCCATAGACATCAACGGGCTCGGTGCCGAGTACCCCAAAGCCCTGGTACGTGCACATCATCTATCTGGCGTCACGAACAGGATTTCGTGCCCGCAGCAACGGAGTAATTTGTGCCCGTTGCCACCGGGTACTGTGTGCCTTGCAAAAAGACTGTTGTGTATAGTGGTGAAGATTTCCCGCCATTTGCCGCCATTTATAGCGTCCCGGCGCGAAAACTAGTGGGCGTACCTGCAAAAGCGCGCTGAGTCCTGAACACGCCCCCAACGCTGACACGGCGGCAGGTCCTGTGGAGAGCTTCAGTGAACGCTCTGACGTCAGAGCGCCAGCGACACAGGTCCTTTCTCCACCGCTGTGCCTGCAGAGCTGCAGCCTTCAGAGAAGGTAGACTCCGATTAACTAGGGGGCGCAGATATGTCACAGCAGCAAGCCGACAGCGCGGCCCAGGCCGACGACCCCAATGACTTACCACTTGGCGCTGCAGCGCAGGATAGAAATCCAGGCCCCTCACCTGGTCCTGTGGTCCCAATAGTACCGCTAACGCTGCCATACATGCCTGGAGCGAAGTGGCTTCCTCAGTACAGCGGCAAGCCAGACACCCTGTCAGGGTTCAAGCGGAAAATATGCAGCATAATGGACATGTACCCTATGACAGAAAAGCAAAGAGCTGCAGTGTTAGTGGGACAATTAACTGGTGCTGCTGAGAGAGAAGTAGAGACTTGGACAGCTGCAGACCAGGAGTCAGTGCATGCAATTTTCTTAAAGCTACAGTCTATCTTTGAGGACCGCACTGAAACAGATCTCCGGATGAGTTTTTACCAATGCTCCCAGAAACCAGATGACAGCATTAGGGACTATGCCTGCCGACTACAAGGGGCCCTGCGAGCACTCAAACAAGTTAACCCTATAAGTGTCACCAATGAAAATAAAATGTTAAAGGAACAATTTGTACGGGGATTAAAGTCCCAAGCGGAAAGCAGGACTGTGCACTGGTGGTCCTTGGATCATCCTGATGCTACCTTTGATGCCCTTAAGGATATGGCTATAAAAGGACTGCGACCTCTGGAAACACCCGAGATGGCAACCCAGTGTCACCCGAGTGAAACCACCCTAAAGCCAACAGCATCCACCTTTTCCCCGCTGGTTGCGGAAGCCAAAACGCAGGAGGCGCCCCCTACTGAGCTGGACTGTCTGCGCTCAGAAGTGCGCCAGCTGACCAAAAACCTGGCCACTGTAATGAGTGCCCTGCAACTGTCGACGGAGGAAGAAGGAAAGATCCTGCTGGCTGACTGCCCGGAGGATGTCCCTTGGATGCGCCGGAGGAGAGGGAGGACATCGCCCCACCGGAGGAGGACAACGCCACCTCCAGGAAGGACCCGCGACCAGCCTCATCCTCGCTGAGAGATCATCTGCTACCGCTGCCACAGAGAAGGTCACCCAGCCCGTCGGTGTCCTTTAAAAGAGCAAATCCTGGGTCCGAGGGCCAACCCCCAGGAATAGACTCCTCAGGCCCCTCAGACTGGAATCGCAGGTTTGTAGGAGGAAGGCCATACCTGTCCATCATACTGGATGGGATCGCAATCCCTGCCCTGCTGGACACTGGATCCCAGGTAACCATTATACCTGATGTTCTCTACAACAAGTACTGGTCCAGTGACAGTCTCCAACCCCCAAACCCTGACTTTACCGTATACGCCTCAAATGGTCTCCCTCTTGACTTACGGGGGGCTAAAGATGTAGACGTGAAAGTGGGGAGAGTGGAGCTAAAGAATCAGGGACTTCTTGTAGTAAAGACTGTTAATGAAGAAAATGGGTTGAATGTGGTCTTAGGCACTAACATTATTAGTAACTGTTTGGAGGAGGTTGTGTTTTTACTCCAACAGCTTGCCGAAATCGCCAGAACAAGGCAAAAGGGAGAGATCCGGAGGGAGATCCGAACCCTGATGTGCCAGCAGCAAGTGAAAATGACTGGTGGTGAGATTGGTAATGTACGGGTAACAGACCCGAATCCCATTGTGATACCCCCGATGAGTGAAATGCTTATTTGGTGTAGAGCAGCAATAGGTCTGAGAGGACAAAACTACCAAGCAGTAGTAGAGCCCCATTGTTCAGAACACAGACCTACACTCTTGACCGCCAGAGGGGTAGTGGAGGTACATAATGGGAGGGTGCCAGTGCGTCTTCTCAACTGGGGAGAGGATGAAGTCAAATTACCACGTTATGCCACTGTTGCTAAGTTACATGCTGTGGATAATAACTCCATTCACCCAACGGAGCCCTTAACCTCCCCACAACCAGTGGAGGATAACGGTCCGACCACCCAGGTGGAGGATTGGTGTCAGCAGCTCCATGTTGGGACAGACATCACTCCAGCCCACCAGAAACAAGGGGTATACCGAGTAGTTCAGGAGTATGCACAGGTGTTCAGCAAACACCCACTCGACTTTGGGACAATTAAAGGGGTTCAACATCACATCCCCACAGGCAATCATCCTCCCATCAAAGAACGGTACAGGCCTATACCACCAGCACACTACCAGAAAGCCAAGGAGATGTTGCGTGATATGAAGGAAGCAGGGGTGATAAGGGATAGTTGCAGTCCCTGGGCAGCACCTCTAGTCTTAGTCAGGAAAAAGGATGGAAGCATGAGAATGTGTGTAGATTACAGACAAGTAAATCGCATAACACATAAAGATGCATACCCATTACCACGCATCGAGGAATCCTTGGCTGCACTAAAAACTGCTAACTACTTTTCCACCCTTGACCTCACTAGTGGGTACTGGCAAGTAGCTGTGGCTGAGGAGGATCGGGAGAATACGGCTTTCACCACAAAGATGGGACTCTGTGAGTTTGACAGAATGTCGTTTGGACTCAGCAGTGCCCCTGGCACGTTCCAGAGGGTGATGGAGAGCTGCCTGGGACATCTCAACTTCGAAACTGTGTTGCTGTACCTGGATGACGTCATCGTGTACTCCAAAACGTATGAAGACCATTTGAAGCATTTGGCGGAAGTATTCGAGTCACTGTCCAAGTATGGGATGAAACTGAAGCCTTCTAAGTGCCATCTGCTCAAACAGAAGGTACAGTATCTGGGACATATCGTCAGCTCTGAAGGAGTAGCGCCAGACCCTGAGAAGGTCACCGCCATCCAGAAATGGCCGGAGCCGAAAAATCTCAAGGAGGTGCGACAGTTCCTAGGACTGACAGGATACTACCGGAGGTTTGTAAAAGATTACACTAAGAAAGCAGCCCCTCTGCAAGATCTCCTGGTGGGACAGTCCCTCAAAGGCAGAAATTCTCAATTCCATTGGGGTAAAGAACAGGCAGAAGCATTCAAGGAAATGAAGGAGATCCTGACAGGTGATGAGATCCTAGCTTACCCTGACTACAGCCAGCCGTTCCTGCTGTATACTGATGCCAGCAATGAAGGATTGGGAGCAGTCCTCAGTCAGAAGCAAAATGGCCTGGAGAAAGTCATCGCCTATGCTAGCAGGAAGCTCTGCCCGACTGAAAGGAACCCAGAGAACTATAGCAGCTTCAAGTTGGAGTTCCTGGCACTGGTCTGGGCCATCACAGAGAGGTTTAAACACTACTTGGCCTCCAGCAAGTTCACTGCCTACACTGACAACAACCCCTTGACGCATCTTGAAACAGCTAAGTTGGGAGCCATGGAACAACGATGGATGGCTCGACTGTCAAATTATCAATTCACAATTAAGTACCGGGCGGGCCGCAAGAATGCCAATGCTGATGCCCTGTCCAGGATGCCTCATGAATCAGACACCGAAGAGGAAGTGGATGATCTGGAAGAGATTGAACTACCTGCCTTCCACCGTAATGGGGTAATCTACGAGCAACAAGCCTGCAGGAGGCAGCGTGGTAAGACGTTAAATCCTTTACCTCACCACAGCTGGAAGGAGACTCAGGACAGCGATCCAGTTGTCAGCCGAATCAAGGAGCTGATAAGACGAGAAGGTTCCTCCTTGGAGAAGGATGCGCCTCTACAAGCAAGGCAGCTGTGGAATGAGAGAAGCCGGTTGTTCATCTACCGTGAGAAGCTGTGCCGGAGGTACGTCAACCCAAGGACCCATGAGATGGTATGGCAGATAGTAGTCCCCAGAGCAGACATCCAGATGGTGTTAGAAGCCTACCACGATCAAGCGGGACACTTCAGCTGGAAAAAGCTGGAGACCCTGTTGAAGTGTCGTTTCTACTGGGTAGGGATGCGCAGCTCCATCGAGAAGTGGTGCCGGAACTGTGGACCCTGTGGCCTCAGACGAAAAGACTACAGCAGTCAGAAGGCACCCCTGCAGCCCATCCAGACGACTCGCCCTTTGGAAATCGTGGCCCTGGACCATGTGAAGTTGTCACCCAGCCGGTCAGGATATCCCTATGCCCTGACTATGGTGGATCACTACTCCAGATTCCTGGTGGTCGCCCCTGTCAAAGATCTGACGGCAGAGACAGCAGCAAAGACGTTCCAGACTCATTTCTGTAGACCACACGGATATCCGGAGCAGGTGCTAACTGATCAAGGCCCAGCCTTTGAGGCCGAATTATTCAAAGAGTTCTGTCACTTGTACGGGTGTAAGAAGATAAGAACTACACCGTACCACCCCCAAACCAATGGACTTTGTGAAAAGATGAATCACATCGTCATTGACTTACTGAAAACTGTACCACTGGAGGAAAGAAATCGGTGGCCAGACTTGCTACCTGACCTGGTAGACCTGTACAACCATATACCGGTGAGTTCCACCAACTGCACCCCAGCCTATCTCATGCGGGCAAGACCAGGAAAGCTGCCCATGGATCTAGAGCTTGGAGTTGTAGAACCCGAGGCGGATGTAACTACTGGAGACTGGGACACAAACAGACAGGAACAGTACAGAAAAGTACAGACCTGTGTTGAGGAAAGTCTCAATCGAGGAAGGGATAAACAAGCAGATCGCTACAATAAAAGTGCGCCAGCTGAACCTTTTGCACCTGGTGAAGTCGTACTAAAAAAAAAAAGGAGGTTACACAAACTCGACGATCAGTGGGAAAGAGAGCCCTACATCATACAGAGTTCAAGGTTTGATAACAAGAAAACGTGCATAATAAGCAAGGATGGAGGAAAAACGACTGCAACTGTGTCTAGAGACCACCTAAAGTTGTGTCCGGACCCATTAAAGCTTCGTGAGGAAGAACCTGTTGTTAATCAGGAAGAGAGTGATGAAGCAGTTATACATACAGACTTGGGAGATTTCCCCGCAGATTGGCCCAGAATTGGAGAAGCCGTAATCATTCCTGTTGTGAATGGGTTTGAGATGAGTTCTGAGCAGAGGCTCCCTCTGGTGGTTACAAGCGGTACTAGTGAGGATTGTGAGGACTGGGAATCAGGTGTTACTGATTGGTCTTATATAAGGGAGTCATTTTCCCATCAGGGTTGCCGGTGATCAATTGTTCTGGTCTGAATCCTTCTTTCCAGTTTCCCTTGTAGCCTGCTGTGTCGTGTCTGCATCTCCTGCTATCAGATAAGACAATTTCTTATTTTGTGTTTTTGCTATATTTTTGCATTTTGTCCTGCACTTCTGTGGGGGCCTTCAGGGTCCCCTCCGGGGGCTTTTGCCCTCTCAGTTTAGTCCAGCCACTGTGTTTTGTACTTTTGCTTTTTGCAGTTTTTTCAGTGGCTGCTGTTTTTGTTACACCAGAGAACTAATTTAGGTGGTAGAGGTCGTGTGATCTCAGGTGATTTTGAAATTAGTAGTGTTGGTGTTTTTCAGGGTTTTCTGAGATTGCAGTAAGTACCCTTCCTGTCCTTTTCTATTTAGATAGTTTGGGCCCCAGCGTTTGCTCATACTATTTTCTTTCTGTGTCAGTATTTCCTCTTGTCTAACCGCCATTACATGTTTGGGGGCTTTCTATTATCTTTGGGGTTCTGCTCCGGGGCAGATAGCTTTCCTATTTCTATCTTTAGGTGTAGTTAGTTTCTCAGGCTGTGACGAGGCGTCTAGGACCAACGTAGGAACGCTCCACGGCTGCCTCTAGTTGCGGTGGTTAGTCAGGGTACTGCAATCTCATAGATTACAACTGCTCTGGTGTATTTCCTTTTTTACCTGCACTCCTCAGCTACCGTAACATAACAGTATCACCGGCCATAAAAATTGTATGGTACTCACAGAAGGGAAAAAATATTTTGAAGGAAGAAAAGTTGTCAGAGATATTTTTCTGTTTGTTGCATTTTTTTCCCTCTGTATCTCTGGGTGCTGGGGAGGATCTTTTCTCCCAATGGAGTTTGCACAGTTGTCTGGCCATGTGGATCAGCTTGCCACTGAGGTTCGGAGTATTGCTGCATATCTTGCTAGGTTGCCTGTTGTGGAACCTAGGATCCCCATGCCAGATTTGTTTTTAGGGGATCGAGCTAAGTTTCAGAATTTCAAAAATAATTGTAAATTGTTTTTTGCCTTAAAATCTAAGTCCTCAGGAAACGCAGCGCAGCAGGTTCAAATTATCATCTCTCTCCTGCGCGGCGATCCTCAGGATTGGGCTTTTTCCCTGATACCTGGGGATCCTGTTTTGAGTGATGTTGATGCGTTTTTTCAGGCTTTGGGGTTATTGTACGATGAGCCTAATGTCACTGATCAAGCTGAAAAAGCCTTGTTGGCATTAAATCAGGGGCTTGATGACGCTGAGTTATACTGTCAGAGATTCCGTAGGTGGGCAGTCCTGACCAAGTGGAATGACGACGCTTTGGCGGCCCTTTTCCGGAAGGGTCTGTCAGATAATGTAAAGGATGTTATGGTGGGATTCCCTGTCCCCTCTGGTCTCAATGATTCTATGTCATTAGCGATTCAAATTGACAGACGTTTGCGTGAGCGGAGAAGTATGCGTGGAGTGGTGTTGCCTTGTGAACCTGCTTCTGAACCCATGCAGTGTGATAGAGTGGTGTCTGGGGCACAGCGTCATGAGTTTCGAAAGCGCAATGGGTTATGTTTCTACTGTGGTGATGCCTCTCATGCTATTACAGTCTGCCCTAAGCGGGGAAGACATTTTGCACGCTCAGTTATCTTGGGTAGTGTTCAGACTAAGTTTTTATTAACTGTCACTCTGATATGCTCTCTGTCCTCATTTTCTGCTCAGGCTTTCGTTGATTCTGGAGCAGCTATTAACCTGATGGATTATGATTTTGCTAAACGTTGTGGGTTTCCCTTGATACCCCTACAGAAGTCTATTCCCCTACTGGGGATCGATTCTACCCCTTTGGCTGAGAATAAACCCCAGTTTTCTACTCAGGTGATAATGAGGGTTGAACCTGATCACCAGGAGAGCTGCAAATTTTTGGTTCTATATAATCTGCATGACATTATCGTGCTGGGTTTCCCTTGGTTACAGTCTCATAATCCTGTTTTGGATTGGAAATCTGTGTCTGTAACCAGTTGGGGCTGCCAATGTGTTAATACCAACACTCCTGTTTTTTCTGCCTCCCCCCAGGCTGAGGATGTTCCTGACTTTTTGACTGATTTTTCTGATGTGTTTAGCGAAAGTAAATCTGCATCCTTGCCTCCCCATAGGAGCTATGACTGCGCTATTGAATTAGTGCCAGGTAGTAAATTCCCTAAAGGTCGCCTTTTTAACTTGTCTGTACCTGAACATGACGCTATGCGGTCTTATATCAAGGAATCATTGGAGAAGGGTCATATCAGACCATCCTCTTCACCCTTAGGTGCCGGTTTTTTCTTTGTGGCCAAAAAAGATGGTTCATTAAGGCCGTGTATTGATTATCGTCTTTTGAACAATATTACTGTGAAATATCAATACCCGTTACCCTTGATTTCTGACCTGTTTTCCAGGGTGAAAAACGCTACTTGGTTTACCAAGCTTGACCTCAGGGGGGCGTATAACCTTATTCGCATTAAGCACGGGGATGAATGGAAGACGGCATTTAACACCCCTGAAGGGCATTTTGAGTACCTTGTGATGCCCTTTGGGCTCACTAATGCTCCTTCCGTCTTCTAGTCCTTCATGAATGACATTTTCAGGGATTTTGTGGATAAATTTCTGATTGTTTATTTGGATGATATCTTGATTTTTTCTAATGACTGGGACTCTCATGTGAAACATGTTCGAACTGTATTCCAGATTTTGAGAGAGAATGCTCTGTATGTGAAGGGATCAAAGTGTCTTTTTGGCATACAGAAGATCTCATTTCTGGGATTCATTTTGTCCCCATCTGTTATTGAAATGGACCCGGTCAAGGTTCAGGCCATCTGTGATTGGGTCCAACCTACTTCATTAAAGGCTCTTCAGAGATTTTTGGGTTTTGCCAATTTTTATCGTAAATTTATTGGTAATTTCTCGGTTATTGTTAAACCATTAACTGATTTGACCAGAAAGGGTTCTGATGTGGTGAATTGGCCTCCTGAGGCAGTCTCTGCGTTTCAGGAACTTAAGCAGAGATTCACTTCTGCTCCTGTTCTACGGCAGCCTGATGTTTCTCTGCCATTTCAGGTGGAGGTTGATGCCTCTGAAATTGGGGCAGGTGCCGTTTTGTCCCAAAAAGATCCAGAGACCTCTAAAAGTAACCCTTGTGCCTTTTTCTCTCGAAAATTTTCTCCTACTGAACGTAATTATGACGTGGGTAATCGGGAGTTATTGGCCATGAAGTGGGCTTTTGAAGAGTGGAGACATTGGCTGGAGGGAGCCAAACATCAGGTGGTGGTCCTTACGGACCATAAGAATCTGGTCTATCTGGAATCTGCCAAGCGACTCAATCCTAGACAGGCCAGGTGGGCCTTGTTTTTCACACGTTTTAATTTTGTGGTTTACTTTCTTCCTGGCACTAAGAATGTTAAGGCGGATGCCCTCTCGAGGAGTTTCCTTGCGGACTCTCCTGAGCTATCTGATCCCTCTGTTATTTTGAAGGGGGGTGTAGTTCTTTCCCCATCTCGCCCAATTTGAGACTTGCTCTGGGGGGTGTCAGGAGGATAGGCCCGAGCGCTGCCCTGTTGGAAAATTGTTTGTCCCGGACCAATGGAAAAAGAGTGTGATGTCTGAGATTCATTGTTCCGCATTGGCTGGGCATCCCGGAATTTTTGGTACCAGAGACTTGGTTAGTCGGTCCTTTTGGTGGCCTACCTTGTCTCGCGATGTCAGGGAATTTGTGCAGTCCTGCGGGACTTGCTCTCGCTCCAAGCCTTGCTCTCGCTCTAGTGGTTTGTTGATGCCATTGCCTGTGCCCAAGAGACCATGGACCCATATCTCTATGGATTTAATTTCCGATCTTCCTGTTTCTCAGAGAATGACCACCATCTGGGTAATTTGTGATAGGTTTTCCAAAATGATACATCTTGTGCCATTACCTAAGTTGCCTTCCTCCTCTGAATTGGTGCCGTTGTTCCTTCAGCACGTGGTTCGTTTACACGGCATTCCTGAGAACATTGTGTCTGACAGAGGAGTCCAGTTTGTTTCCAGATTTTGGAGGACTTTTTGTTCTAAACTGGATGTTCAATTGTCTTTCTCCTCGGCATTTCATCCTCAGACCAATGGTCAAACTGAGAGAACAAACCAGACATTGGAGACTTATCTAAGATGCTTTGTGTCTGCTGATCAGGATGACTGGGTCTCTTTTTTGCCTTTGGCTGAGTTTGCTCTTAATAATAGGGCTAGCTCTGCCACTTTGATGTCTCCGTTTTTCTGTAATTCTGGGTTTCACCCTCGATTTTCTTCAGGACAGACGGAGGCTTCTGTCTGTCCAGGTGTTGACTCTGTTGTTGAGCGTATGCAGCAGATTTTGGACCAGGTAGTGGAGAGGTTGTCCCTCTCTCAGGAGAAGGCCCAGTGGTTTGCTAACCGGCATAGGACTGATGGTCCTCGGTTTAAAGTGGGGGACTTGGTCTGGTTGTCCTCAAAGAATATTCCTATGAGAGTAGCATCTCCTAAATTTAAGCCTAGGTTCATTGGACTTTATAAGATCATGGAGATTATTAATCCTGTTTCTTTTCGTTTGCTTCTTCCAGGGACATTTAAGATCCATAACGTGTTCCACAAGTCCTTGTTGAAGACGTTTGTTGAGCCAGTGGTTCCTGCTGCTGTGCCTCCTGACCCTGTTTTGGTTGAGGGCAATCTGGAGTATGTGGTTGAGAAAATATTGGATTCTCGTTTTTCTAGACGAAGACTCCAGTATTTGGTTAAATGGAGAGGTTATGGTCAGGAAGACAATTCTTGGGTGTTTGCTTCGGACATCCATGCTAGGAGACTTATCCGTGCGTATCATAGAACTCATCCTGACCGACCTGGTTGCTCAAATGAGGGTTCGGTGACCCCTCCTCAAGGGGGGGTACTGTTGTGAATGGGTTTGAGATGAGTTCTGAGCAGAGGCTCCCTCTGGTGGTTACAAGCGGCACTAGTGAGGATTGTGAGGACTGGGAATCAGGTGTTACTGATTGGTCTTATATAAGGGAGTCATTTTCCCATCAGGGTTGCCGGTGATCAATTGTTCTGGTCTGAATCCTTCTTTCCAGTTTCCCTTGTAGTCTGCTGTGTCGTGTCTGCATCTCCTGCTATCAGATAAGACAATTTCTTATTTTGTGTTTTTGCTATATTTTTGCATTTTGTCCTGCACTTCTGTGGGGGCCTTCAGGGTCCCCTCCGGGGGCTTTTGCCCTCTCAGTTTAGTCCAGCCACTGTGTTTTGTACTTTTGCTTTTTCCAGTTTTTTTTCAGTGGCTGCTGTTTTGTTTTTGTTACACCAGAGAACTAATTTAGGTGGTAGAGGTCGTGTGATCTCAGGTGATTTTGAAATTAGTAGAGTTGGTGTTTTTTCAGGGTTTTCTGAGATTGCAGTAAGTACCCTTCCTATCCTTTTCTATTTAGATAGTTTGGGCCCCAGCGTTTGCTCATACTATTTTCTTTCTGTGTCAGTATTTCCTCTTGTCTAACCGCCATTACATGTTTGGGGGCTTTCTATTATCTTTGGGGTTCTGCTCCGGGGCAGATAGCTTTCCTATTTCTATCTTTAGGTGTAGTTAGTTTCTCAGGCTGTGACGAGGCGTCTAGGACCAACGTAGGAACGCTCCACGGCTGCCTCTAGTTGCGGTGGTTAGTCAGGGTACTGCAATCTCATAGATTCCAACTGCTCTGGTGTATTTCCTTTTTTACCTGCACTCCTCAGCTACCGTAACATAACACATTCCCGTGCTGCAATTCTATCAACCACAAGAAGAACCTCTACATCCAGCTGCACCAATTGTGCCAGTAGAGTCAGTTCCAGAAGGACCTGTTCCGGTGGAACCTCAACCAGTGGAATTACAAGAAGCAGAACCCCAAGAAATTGAACCTGAGGAGGAAGGATCCCCTGCAGAAGTTGCACCGGAT
This sequence comes from Oophaga sylvatica, assembly GCA_033576555.1. Classification (NCBI taxonomy): domain Eukaryota; kingdom Metazoa; phylum Chordata; class Amphibia; order Anura; family Dendrobatidae; genus Oophaga; species Oophaga sylvatica. The sequence continues at coordinate 30,008 of JARQOD010000087.1, forward strand.
CCCTCAGTTTACAGTGTGCTTGCCAGCCCAGTAGGGAGGTTGAGACAATTCTATAATTCACTCTCACATAGATCAAACAGGGAGACTGCTACCTCACAGGTCATTGCACCACGCAGATCAGAACGTAGCACAAAAGGACACATCCCTGCTAGGTTCAGAGATTAGTTTAGCCTTTGGCAAATGTAAATAATTGTTTAAAGTCATTATATATAAATGTATATATGTTTGCTTATAATATACTGTATATACCATTATTTATTTCCCTTATCATCTTGGAACAAGAGAAATGGACATTATTTCTACTTGTTTTCTCCACCCCTATTTTGAGCATCCTTTCCAAAAGAGACTGGGACTTTTATGGTTGCTCAAAGTTCCTCAATCCCTCATTGTACATAATTGATCAGTTCCGTTTATGCAACAGTTCAAGAGTGCCTTACCTCCTGTAAAGGAAGAATTGTTTTGATATGTTATTGTTCTGTTACCTGTTTTTGTATTTCAGCCCCGGAGTGCTGAGTTCTACTAGGGGGGAATGTGGATGACTGGATCCATATCTTCCAGAAGGATGCACTAAAGGAAGATCCCACTAGAGGTCATGACACACACACACATTTCAGTTTACCTTAAAGACCATTAGAGGGAGCTGTGTTAGGATATAAAAAGAGAGTTTAGTTTCAGTTCAGTAGAGTGAGAGCTCGTCCTGCAGAGAGTTAGTTCAGAGCTGACTCTGTAGAGTGAAGTGCAGAGCTGTTCAATCAGTTCAATTTGAGCTTAAGTGGAGGCTAGTACGAGTGAAAGGGAAATCACTCTAGCCTAGTCAGAGCAGATTCTGAAGCGCAACTCATAAGGAAGCGTGCCGACGCTTAGAGAGCGGCGAAGAGGCCGATTACCAACTGCCGGCGTGTGTGATCTTAGTAGGACCCAGGTAGGCCGAAGGCAAGTGGAATTGGAGGGGTCAGTGAGCATTAATAGCTCCCCTCAGCAAGAAATACCGGACACCGGGGCCCGAGCCTATAAGGATCTCCACGACCTATTAGGAGAACACCGGAGTTCCTGGAGCACTACAAGTCCCAGGAGTACCACAGAGTTGATACGTAACAGGATCAGGAGAATAGAGTCGGTCTGATCAGCCATAAAAGACCCTGTTCTGCCAGAGAGAAGGTCCAACCACAAAATCAGCCAGGTATAGGACAGAGATCAAGTTAGACCTAGCTATAAGCAGGTCAGGACTTTATTGTGTAACGACAGAGGACAGGAGGCCATACACCTACCAGTGGAGGAATCTGGATGTGCATCCTTCGCCCTGCCGTGCTCCGGTGAGGACCTGCCATTTCTACAGTAAAGGTACCAAACTGACTTTTGTGTGTGTCTCCCTTAATGTCTCTGACGGCGGGATCCCCACCTGTCCTGCATCCTCCTATTTCAATCTGCCCTGGAAGGACACCGTCTTGCCTGTAGAAGACCTACCATCTAGCTGCCCAACACCATCCCTTCCAGAGTATTTGTATAGCAGCGCTGGTCACCCTGACCAGATACTACAGGTGGCATCACGACAAACTATATGAACACTCCATCATCCCCTGTAAATATCCCACATTACAGTGAGCGCCCAGGGCACGGACCGAGCTGTGCTACCCGTGACATCCCCCATAGACATCAACGGCTCGGTGCCGAGTACCCCAAAGCCCTGGTACGTGCGCATCATGGTTAGTCAGGGTACTGCAATCCCATAGATTCCAACCTCTCTGGTGTATTGCCTTTTTTGCCTGCTCTCCTCAGCTACCAAATCATAACATCTTGCCCTGTGCAGAGGCGCTGCTTGTGCTCCCTCTTGTTGCAGAGCTGTCTCCACTGCCTCGACGCACAGAGCTGCTTTGTAAAGCAGTAGCAGCAGCAGTGCTCTCGGCTGGAATGGAGAACATTATGGATTGCACCAGTGTGTCTTGGTACTCCCGCATTTTACGCTCCCGGTTCAACGGTGTGATGAGGCTTTGTAAGTTGTCCCGGTAGCGAGGGTCTAGGAGGGTGGACACCCAATAATCAGACGTGGTGAGAATGTGGGCGATGCGGCGGTCGTTTCTCAGGCACTGCAGCATGAAATCAACCATGTGCTGCAGACTCCCAACTGGCCAAGAAACGCTGTCCCCTGCAAGAGGCGTCATCTCTGCCTGCTCTGCATCACCCCACCCTCGCTCTACATACTGACTAGAGCGTTGTGTACCTCCCTCTGGAGCGATGTCTTCCTCCTCCATTGACTCCTCCTCATCCTCCTCACAAAGTGAGCCCTGCCCAGCCCTTTGTGAGGAACCACGTTGCGCTGACTGTCCAGAAGGTGATGGAATTTGTGACTCCTCATCCTCCACCTCTTCCAAAACCTCATCCCTTAGTGCTTGCATTGTTTTTTTGAAGCAGGCAGATAAGGGGGACAGTCAGGCTGACTAGTGCATCATCTGCACTCGCCATCTGCGTTGACTCATCAAACGCACGCAAAACGTGGCAGATGTCCTTCATAGAGTCCTTCGCCAGTCCTTACACTGGCTGCCCATTCATTATAGTATCCAATTCAAAGTACTGGTTGTCACCCACAAAGCTCTCCACAGTGCAGCACCCCCCTACATCTCCTCCCTCATTTCTATCTATCGGCCTAACCGAGTGCTGCGCTCTGCAAACGACTTTCGACTAACCTCTGCACTAATCCGTAACTCCCACTCCCGACTCCAAGACTTCTCCCGCGCTGCGCCAATCCTCTGGAATGCTCTACCCCAAGAAATTAGGACTATCCACAATTTGCATGGTTTCAGGCGCTCCCTCAAAACACATTTGTTCAGAGCGGCCTATCACATTCACTAATCAAAGTCATTCTATGTGTAAGTGTGTGTGTGTAGCCCATTCACTATCTCCATCCATCCCTCACTCCCTCAAGATGGCTGGACCATCATTGTAAATGCACCATTGTATATACACACCTGTACTTTGTATCTCCCCCACCTCATTGTAGATTGTAAGCTCTCACGAGCAGGGGTGGCTGATTTTGCTTTAATTATTGTATTGTTAACGTTGTTACTTATGACTTGTGTTCTGAAACTGTTAAACTGTAAAGCGCTGCGGAATATGATGGCGCTATATAAATAAAGATTATTATTATTCCTCAGAGCTGCTACCACCACCTTCCTGTTCCTCACGCCATGTTGGGTCTTGGACCTCATCATCTCCACTACCCTCTTCCAACACCTGCTGTTGGGTGGTCTGGCCAGCACCATGCTCAACAGAAACTGGCACCTGAGTCTCATCATCATCAGATGCATTCTGCGGTTTGCTGACCATCGGCACTGTCTCACCCGCCTCTTCAGATTCAGAGAGACACAGCTGTTGCGCATCACTGCATACTCCATCTTCTTCACATTCCAGAATGCTGCTTGGCTGGGCCCCTGTTTGCAAGCCAACAGATTCTGAGAACAGAAGCAGAGACTCAGCTGGCTCCTGTACAGAACTCTCTGACTGCCTGGGCAATTTGGCAGGCGGTGAAGAGACAGATGGTTGCTCAACAGTGCTGTGGTCCTGAGAGGAGGTGGAAGCAATTGAAGTCGATGCATTGGCTGCCATCCAACCAACAACGGCTTCAATTTGTTCTTCCGCAGCAGGGGGGTACGCCGACCTCCTACAAAAGTGCGCATAAAGGAACGCACACGGGGAAAACTGGTGGATGCTGTATCACTGGGGGCGGCAGCAGCCACAGAATCCACACTTCCTCTCCCTGCTGAAACTCCACAGCCACGACCACGTGCCTTACTCCCTGCCTTCTTCATCTTGGTAGATTGATAAAGAAAGTCTGAAAAGTTATAAGGCCTAAGTGGTTATTCCGCAGAGACTGCAGTGAACACTGCACACAACTGTTCACTAGGTGTGAAAGGCCCCTTTGTGTACTTCTATAGTGTTTGCAACCAATGTATTGCCTGGAAGTGCTGTTAGCACAGTCAACACTTGCTCCTTACTGGGGTTCAGTAATGTCAGCTGTTCCCCTGCTGTGTGTACGGCAAAAAGTCCTGCTGCCTCCACCCTGTTCTCTTCTCATCCGTGGGCTCCAACACCGCCAGTTGTTGCTCGGAAGTACTTGGCATGGGTACTGACTCCTGGCCAGCCTGGTTACAGCACGACAGCTGTTTCCTGGCAGTGTGAACGTCACTTACCCTCCAATAAGTTGTGCTGTCGTGTTGCGGTCGGGTTAGCCGACTCTATGGTGCCTGCAGTTTAGGTCATTCCTATGTGTGCTGTGGGATATGTAAATAAAGGCTGTTTCCGTTGTGACAATAGGACAAGCACCCACTGTAGGACTGTGTGATTCGGTAACTGCGGACGGCTTGCGGACTGTCAACTTACATTTTCATGGGTGCCTTCTGCTACCCGTCCGGGTTCCAGTACCGTCAACTGGTTCTCCGCAGTGCCTTTGGCCTAGGTGCCTCCATCTCGGTATCTGAGTTCCAGCAACGTCTGCTGGTCCTTGGTAGTGCTTTGGACCACAGGTACCTCCTGCTTAGTAACCGTGTCCCAGTAACGTCAGCTGGTCCTCGGTTGTGCCATTGGCTCTTTTCCTTCTGCTGCCCCTCCGGGTTCCAGCACAGTCAGCTGTTCCTCATTACTTGCATTGGCTCTTGTACCTTCTGCTACCCGTCTGGGTTCCAGTACCGTCAACTGGTTCTCCGCAGTGCCTTTGGCCTAGGTGCCTCCATCTCGGTATCCGAGTACCAGCAACGTCTGCTGGTCCTTGGTAGTGCTTTGGAGCACAGGTACCTCCTGCTTAGTAACCGTGTCCCAGTAACGTCAGCTGGTCCTCGGTTGTGCCATTGGCTCTTTTCCTTCTGCTGCCCCTCCGGGTTCCAGCACAGTCAGCTGGTCCTCGTTACTTCCATTGTCTCTTGTACCATCTGATACCCGTCCGGGTTCCAGTAACGTCAGCTGGTTCTCAGAAGTTAGTCAGCCTTCTTGTACCTTCAGCTACATTTACAAATTGAATATTTTTTAAATGTTTTGTTGGGTAATCACTATGGATCTCCAACAATGAAGACGACGACCCTGATGACCACCCCGAAGAAGATGACGACCACAAGGACGACGAGCATGAAGCCAACCAGCCTGAACACCATCACAAAGAAGAAATAAAAGATTACCCAGAAGAAGATCACCAACAGGACAAAGAAGGTTAAGACAAACTACAAGATACAGAACAAGAGACAGAAGAACAATAAGCAGAAGATGAAAAAGCATAAGAACATGAAGCAGAAGACCAAAATGAAGAGCAAAATATATGCTCTAAATTATAAGCAGAAGAAGACTAAGCAGTGTATGGGGGTGAGTCCGTTCCTCCTCGTGGTGCCCCTGGAAAATGCCTGATGCTGCTGCAGGCTAAACTGAACGCGGACAAATACTGTTGTAATTTAAATCTTTTGTGACAGCAAGAACGGAAGGATGAAAAATTCATACTTTTACAGATTACAAGTACAGGAATCTCTGTCACAAATAAGAATATGATGAAGAAGATGAAGAGGAAGAAGATGAAAATGTAGAATATGAAGAAGAATAATAGTTTAATAAGAACAATATGAGTAATGTTAACAAAAAGATGAATAGCAATAAGTTTAAGAAGAAGATAAAGAAGGTGAAGATGAAGAATAATTTTATGACAAAGATGATGCTGCTGAAGATTATGAAGGAGAAAGTGTGGCAAAAGTTAAAAAGGTGAAGAGCATGGAAGTTGTGAAACATACATATTTGCCAAAATAGAAAAAAGGTTAACAACATTGTCAATTTCTTCGTCAATGCGAACATCTTTACAAAAAAAAACATTAATGCTATTCCATTTGATTGGGTTAAATATCTATGCCTTTAATGTCTCCTCAACCTTCCCCAATACATTCTACATTACTCTTTGTTGTTTTCCTTCATGTACAATTAACCAACAAGGCAAGAATGGGGTTTTTATAAATTCCGATATTTTGTTCCCATAGACTTACATTGGATTTCCGGTATCGGTATCGGGTATCGCCGATATTTCTTGTGTATCGGCGATACCATTCCGATTCCGATACTTTTGGATATCGGAAAGTATCGCTCAACTCTAGCCTTCACATATGACAGACCGGGCGCAGATTGTAAGAAGAGGTGTCCAAAATTCCAGCTGAGAGGTGCAAGAAGCTTGATGATAGTTATAGGAAGTGATTGATTACAGTAATTTATTCCAAAGGGGGTACAACCAAAAATTAAGTTGAGGGTGCTAACAATTTTGGCCGGACCATTTGGCGGTTTTGTGTGACATTACGTCCAATTTGCCTTTTTTCTGTTTTTTTTTTTTGTATTGTACCAATACACAAAAAGCAAATAAACCTGAGTATAAAAAACCCGAGGAAATGTGATAATGTCCTGAGGGAAATACTTCATTTTCTGGAAAAATTTCAAGAGCATCAACACTATCTTAGACCTTTCACCAGAAAAAACCTCAGACCAGACCCAATAAACTAATACCTACCAATACTAAGCCCCCAAATAACTAAACACCCAGGCCAGACCCCAGAATAAAGACATGACACCAAACTGAATAACTAGACCCCAGACAAGACTTTCTGAATACACAGATCAGACCCTTCAATGGAAGTCTTCAAACAGAGGCTGGATCGATATCTGTCTGGGATGATTTAGTGAATCCTGCTTTGAGCAGGGGGTTGGACCAGAAGGCCCAGGAGGTCCCTTCCAACTCTACCATTCTATGATTCTATGACCCTAGAATTACTACAGACCCCATACAAGTCACCCGAATAACTAAGGATTCTGGACCAGTCCTCCTACATGCAGACCCCAGACTTACACTAAGGCCGGGGTCACACTAGTGTATGTCATCGGATGCGAGATGATGATGACCCTCGGCTCCTGCGCTGCTGCGTGCGGAGCCGAGTGTCCTGCGACTGTGCTCCGAGCCTCTGCACAGAGCGGATGGGCACAGCTGCGGAGGAGGCAGAGACTCTCCATCCCCTCCATTACCGGGGTCGGGGTATATCGCACCGCACTCTGATGATATCCAGTGATGAGCGCTGTGTCACTCGCACCCATAGACTTATATGAGAGCGCTGAGACTCGGCCGAGTGTCCTGTGACTGTGCTCCGAGCCTCTGCACAGAGCAGATGGGGACAGCTGGGGAGGAGGCAGAGACTCTCCATCTCCTCCATTACCGGGGTCGGGGTATATCGCACCGCACTCTGATGATATCCAGTGATGAGCGCTGTGTCACTCGCACCATAGACTTATATGAGAGTGCTGAGACTCGGACGAGTGTCCTGCGACTGTGCTCCGAGCCTCTGCACAGAGCGGATGGGGACAGCTGCGGAGGAGGCAGAGACTCTCCATCTCCTCCATTACGGGGTCGGGGTATATCGCACCGCACTCTGATGATATCCAGTGATGAGCGCTGTGTCACTCGCACTCATAGACTTATATGAGAGCGCTGTGACTCGGCTGAGTGTCCTGTGACTGTGCTCCGAGCCTCTGCACAGAGCGGATGGGGCACAGCTGCGGAGGAGGCAGAGACTCTCCATCTCCTCCATTACCGGGGTCGGGGTATATCGCACTGCACTCTGATGATATCCAGTGATGAGCGCTGTGTCACTCGCACCCATAGACTTATATGAGAGCGCTGAGACTCGGCCGAGTGTCCTGGACTGTGCTCCGAGCCTCTGCACAGAGCGGATGGGGACAGCTGCGGAGGAGGCAGAGACTCTTCATCTCCTCCATTACCGGAGTCGGGGTATATCGCACTGCACTCTGATGATATCCAGTGATGAGCGCTGTGTCACTCGCACCCATAGACTTATATCAGAGCGCTGAGACTCGGCCGAGTGTCCTGTGACTGTGCTCCGAGCCTCTGCACAGAGCGGATGGGGACAGCTGCGGAGGAGGCAGAGACTCTCCATCTCCTCCATTACCGGGGTCGGGGTATATCGCACCGCACTCTGATGATATCCAGTGATGAGTGCTGTGTCACTCGCACCCATAGACTTATATGAGAGTGCTGAGACTCGGCTGAGTGTCCTGTGACTGTGCTCCGAGCCTCTGCACAGAGCGGATGGGGCACAGCTGCGGAGGAGGCAGAGACTCTCCATCTCCTCCATTACCGGGGTCGGGGTATATCGCACTGCACTCTGATGATATCCAGTGATGAGCGCTGTGTCACTCGCACCCATAGACTTATATGAGAGCGCTGAGACTCGGCCGAGTGTCCTGCGACTGTGCTCCGAGCCTCTGCACAGAGCGGATGGGGACAGCTGCGGAGGAGGCAGAGACTCTTCATCTCCTCCATTACCGGAGTCGGGGTATATCGCACTGCACTCTGATGATATCCAGTGATGAGCGCTGTGTCACTCGCACCCATAGACTTATATCAGAGCGCTGAGACTCGGCCGAGTGTCCTGTGACTGTGCTCCGAGCCTCTGCACAGAGCGGATGGGGACAGCTGCGGAGGAGGCAGAGACTCTCCATCTCCTCCATTACCGGGGTCGGGGTATATCGCACCGCACTCTGATGATATCCAGTGATGAGTGCTGTGTCACTCGCACCCATAGACTTATATGAGAGTGCTGAGACTCGGCTGAGTGTCCTGTGACTGTGCTCCGAGCCTCTGCACAGAGCGGATGGGGCACAGCTGCGGAGGAGGCAGAGACTCTCCATCTCCTCCATTACCGGGGTCGGGGTATATCGCACTGCACTCTGATGATATCCAGTGATGAGCGCTGTGTCACTCGCACCCATAGACTTATATGAGAGCGCTGAGACTCGGCCGAGTGTCCTGCGACTGTGCTCCGAGCCTCTGCACAGAGCGGATGGGGACAGCTGCGGAGGAGGCAGAGACTCTTCATCTCCTCCATTACCGGAGTCGGGGTATATCGCACTGCACTCTGATGATATCCAGTGATGAGCGCTGTGTCACTCGCACCCATAGACTTATATCAGAGCGCTGAGACTCGGCCGAGTGTCCTGTGACTGTGCTCCGAGCCTCTGCACAGAGCGGATGGGGACAGCTGCGGAGGAGGCAGAGACTCTCCATCTCCTCCATTACCGGGGTCGGGGTATATCGCACTGCACTCTGATGATATCCAGTGATGAGCGCTGTGTCACTCGCACCCATAGACTTATATGAGAGCGCTGAGACTCGGCCGAGTGTCCTGTGACTGTGCTCCGAGCCTCTGCACAGAGCGGATGGGGACAGCTGCGGAGGAGGCAGAGACTCTTCATCTCCTCCATTACCGGGGTCGGAGTATATCGCACCGCACTCTGATGATATCCAGTGATGAGCGCTGTGTCACTCGCACCCATAGACTTATATGAGAGCGCTGAGACTCGGCCGAGTGTCCTGTGACTGTGCTCCGAGCCTCTGCACAGAGCGGATGAGGACAGCTGGGGAGGAGGCAGAGACTCTCCATCTCCTCCATTACTGGGGTCGGGGTATATCGCACCGCACTCTGATGATATCCAGTGATGAGCGCTGTGTCACTCACACCATAGACTTATATGAGAGCGCTGAGACTCAGCCGAGTGTCCTGTGACTGTGCTCCGAGCCTCTGCACAGAGCGGATGGGCACAGCTGCGGAGGAGGCAGAGACTCTCCATCTCCTCCATTACCGGAGTCGGGGTATACCGCACCGCACTCTGATGATATCCAGTGATGAGCGCTGTGTCACTCACACCCATAGACTTATATGAGAGCGCTGAGACTCGGCCGAGTGTCCTGTGACTGTGCTCCGAGCCTCTGCGCAGAGCGGATGGGGCACAGCTGCGGAGGAGGCAGAGACTCTCCATCTCCTCCATTACCGGAGTCGGGGTATACCGCACCGCACTCTGATGATATCCAGTGATGAGCGCTGTGTCACTCGCACCCATAGACTTATATGAGAGCGCTGAGACTCGGCCGAGTGTCCTGCGACTGTGCTCCGAGCCTCTGCACAGAGCGGATGGGGACAGCTGCGGAGGAGGCAGAGACTCTTCATCTCCTCCATTACCGGGGTCGGGGTATATCGCACTGCACTCTGATGATATCCAGTGATGAGCGCTGTGTCACTCGCACCCATAGACTTATATGAGAGCGCTGAGACTCGGCCGAGTGTCCTGTGACTGTGCTCCGAGCCTCTGCACAGAGCGGATGGGGCACAGCTGCGGAGGAGGCAGAGACTCTCCATCTCCTCCATTACCGGGGTCGGGGTATATCGCACCGCACTCTGATGATATCCAGTGATGAGCGCTGTGTCACTCGCACCAATAGACTTATGTAGCGTCGGCGTCCCTGCCTTCTACCAGGCAGGGACGCTGTTCCCCTGCAGCAGCGTCCTCTGCCAGGCAGGGACGTCGCCCCCCTTACCCTTCCTCAGCGTCCTCCTTCCGCTCTGCTGGGGCCGCGCGCTCCTTCCCTGCTGCTGGACTTAGGGCGCGCGCCCGCGCCCTCCCCCGCTCTTAAAGGAGCCGCGCGCATTTTTCAAATAAGTCCCCGGCCAATGCCGAAGGACTCCACCCTATATTAAGGGCTTCCTCCTTAATGGAGGTGCCCGAGCAATGTTGTTGTTGCACTGTTTCACTCTGCTTCAGCCCTCAGCTCCCGTTACCAGTTACCTGCCTGTTTCCTGCCCGTTTGCTGTATGCTACCTGTCCGCAAGTCTACCCGGAGGTTCGGACGTCACAAGTGGTGATCCACGGCTATTCCAGAGACTCTTGCCTGCTCGCTTGGGAGCGATCATCTGCCATCTGACTGCAGCCCTACCCGGAGGTTCGGACGTCACAAGCGGTGATCCCCGGCTATTCCAGAGACTCTTGCCTGCTCACTTGGGAGCGATCATCTGCCATCTGACTGCAGCCCTACCCAGAGGTTCGGACGTCACAAGCGGTGATCCCCGGCTGTTCCAGAGACTCTCGCCTGCTCACTTGGGAGTGTCCATCCGCCATCTGCCTGCTAGCCTACCGGGAGGCTTCACCATCTCAGGTCGTATATACCTGTCCATCTAGAGACTGCCCCGGTTACTTGCTGTGACAACCTGCCTGTCAATCCAGAGACTGCCCCGGTCACTTGCCGTGACAACCTGCCTGTCTATCCAGAGACTACCCCGGTCACTTGCCGTGACAACCTGCCTGTCAATCCAGAGACTGCCCCGGTCACTTGCCGTGACAACCTGCCTGTCTATCCAGAGACTGCCCCGGTCACTTGCCGTGACAATCTGCCTGTCTATCCAGAGACTGCCCCGGTCACTTGCCGTGACAACCTACCTGTCAATCCAGAGACTGCCCCGGTCACTTGCCGTGATCCTTTCCCGTATAACCAGAGACTGCCCCGTCACTTGCCGTGACTTCCTGTCTGTCTCCCTGGGCGCCACCCGCTCTCTTACAAGTATAACCTTCTTGTATAAATAAAGCTCAGAGGTTCCACCTACCTGACCCGTTACAGTTTGCTCGGGCCATGGAACCCGGTGGCACCCAAACCCCTTCGCTATCTGACCTGTGTCATGAACTGTCTCGTCAGAGGTCTCAACAGGAGTCCATCCTGGGTCATCTGCGGTGTGTTAATTCCGCCTGGACACTCTGAATACTTCCCCGACAACCACCGCGAGCACCATGACTCGCAATCCGGCAGTTCCGCTGCTTACCAACTCTGTGGTTTCTATTCCAGGACCTCGACTTTCAGCTCCTCCTCGGTTTGGAGGCGACCCTGCTCTGGCTCGGGGTTTCATCAACCAATGTACCCTGCATTTTGAACTCCTGGCACACCAGTTTAACTCTGACGGGCCAAAATTGCCTTCATCATGTCACATCTCACCGGAGAGGCCCTGGCCTGGCTAAATCCTCTTTGGGAAAGAGAAGATCCTCTGGTGTCTAAACTGTCTGCTTTTCTCTTAGCCTTCCGGAAGGTATTCGATGAACCCGGACGGAAGACCTCCTCTGCATCATCTCTGCTGCGTCTTCGTCAGGAGAGTCTCACCGTGGGTCAATATGCCATAAGGTTTCGTACCCTTGCCTCAGAGCTGGCTTGGGATAATGACGCTCTGATAGCTGTCTTCTGGGAGGGCCTGTCCGGCCGCATTAAAGATGAACTTGCCGGTCGGGACATTCCAACCTCTCTCGATGACCTAATAACTCTGGCCAATCGAATTGATCTACGATTCCAGGAGCGAGCCAAAGAGGTCACCCGTGAGAGAAGGTTTCCTCGCCTAGCTCCTTCGTTTCAGAGACCTGTAACTCCTTCCGTATCTCCTCAAGTGCCCCCGGCAGAGCCCATGCAGGTCGACCAGACCAAGATGGTCAAAGCCCATCAGGACTCACGCCGTGCTGAGGGGAGTTGCTTCTACTGTGGCAGTAAGGAGCACCGGATCCGTACCTGCCCAGAGAGGTCGGGAAACGCCTGTGTCTAGGTTCGCTCGGAGAGGTCCACCTAGACAAGAATAAATCCTCTTCATCCCTGCTGCTGTCTGTCTCAATTCTCCTCGGTGAGAACCGTTACTTCGAACTAGCCCAACTTGATTCTGGAGCAGCTGGGAATCTCGTTTCACAGGCTCTGGTAGAGAAATATCGCATTCCCACCAAACCTCTGCTTGAACCAGTATCTGTTGCTGCTGTAGATGGGGGTCTTCTACCACGTCCCATCCAGCTTATCACCGAGGCTATAACCCTGCAGGTGGGAATGTTACATTCTGAGAGTATCTCATTTCATGTTCTACCTGGACTCTCTCACGCTTTCTTACTAGGTCTGCCTTGGCTCCAAAAGCATCTACCCGTGCTCGACTGGCAGACTGGAGAGATTCTTCGCTGGGGACAGGACTGTCATCAAACGTGTCTGGTGCCTGTTCATCCTGTCCGTCCTTCTCCTACACCTGCTAATCTACCAGGACTCCCGATTCCATATTGGTCTTTCGCTGATGTCTTTAATAAAAAGGAAGCAGAGACATTACCCCCACACAGACCGTATGATTGCCCGATCGACCTGCTACCTGGTACTACGCCTCCCCGTGGGCGTATTTACCCTTTGTCCGCTGCTGAGACCAGGTCGATGTCCGAATATATCGAGGAGAACTTGGCCAAAGGATTCATCCGGAAATCTACCTCCCCAGCGGGAGCAGGTTTCTTCTTCGTAAAAAAGAAAGACGGATCTCTCCGTCCCTGTATTGACTACAGAGGCTTAAATTTGATCACGGTGAAGAATAAGTACCCTCTTCCGCTCATTCCAGAATTGTTTGATCGACTTAGAGGGGCGAGAATCTTCACCAAACTGGATCTTCGTGGGGCATTCAACCTGGTTCGTATCCGTCGGGGAGATGAATGGAAGACGGCATTCAACACTCGGGACGGCCACTACGAGTATTTGGTGATGCCCTTTGGTCTCTGTAATGCTCCAGCAGTCTTTCAGGAGTTGGTCAATGACATCTTTCGGGACCTCCTCTACTCTTGCGTTGTGGTGTACCTAGACGATATCTTGGTCTTCTCTCCGGACCTCCAGTCTCACCGGAGGGATGTTCGTCAGGTTCTGCTCAGGCTCAGGCAGAATCACCTCTTCACCAAATATGAGAAGTGCCTCTTTGAGCAGACCTCGCTTCCGTTTTTGGGCTACATCATTTCTCAGACAGGCCTACGAATGGATCCGGAGAAACTGTCTGCCATCGAGAAGTGGCCTCGACCGGAGGGGTTGAAGGCCATTCAGCGGTTCCTGGGATTCGCCAACTATTACCGCCTCTTCATACCGCACTTCTCTTCCAGGACTGCTCCTATCTCCGCGCTCACCCGCAAGGATGCTAACCCCAAACAGTGGACGCCCGAAGCAGAGGAGGCCTTTCTTTCCTTAAAACAGGCCTTCTCTTCCGCTCCAGTGCTGCATCGCCCGGACGGCAACAAGCAGTTCTTCCTGGAGGTGGACGCTTCCTCCTCTGGAGCCGGAGCGGTACTCACTCAAAAATCTTCATCCGGGAGGATGGTATCCTGCGGCTTCTTCTCCAAACTCTTCTCCTCCTCCGAGCGCAACTACTCCATAGGAGACCGAGAGTTATTGGCCATCAAGTTGGCATTGGAGGAGTGGCGTTACCTACTCGAGGGGGCTCTTCATCCGGTAATCATTTACACGGACCACAAGAATCTGGCTTACCTCCAGCATGCTCAGAGACTTAACCCTCGCCAAGCCCGGTGGTCCTTGTTTTTTGCCCGCTTCGATTTTCTCTTGCATTTTCGCCCGGCTGACAAGAACGTCAAGGCTGATGCCTTGTCCCGGTCTTTCCTGGTGTCAGATCTCGAGGAAGAACCTAAACATATCATCGATCCCGCCAGAGTGATGCGGGTGGCTCCCGTGAGTCTAAATCGTCTCCCTCCTGGTAAGACGTTCGTATCAGTAACCGACCGGAAGAGAATCCTACACTGGGGTCATTCGTCTAAACTAGCTGGCCACGCTGGTCAGAAAAAGACCCTCCAACTCATAACCCGGCATTATTGGTGGCCTACCCTGCACAAGGACGTAATAGACTTTGTATCTGCCTGTGTCTCCTGTGCCCGCAACAAAGTTCCGAGACACCTGCCTGCCGGCCGTCTTCTTCCGCTTCCTGTACCCGCTGCCCCTGGCAGCATATAGCCATGGACTTCATAACAGATCTGCCCGTTTCTGCCGGTTGTACGGTCATTTGGGTGGTCGCTGACCGCTTTTCCAAGATGGCTCACTTCATTCCTCTGCCAGGTCTTCCGTCTGCACCCGAGTTGGCTAAAGACTTTATCCGCCACATCTTCCGTCTCCATGGTCTGCCTCGTCACATTGTGTCGGATCGCGGGGTACAGTTCACCTCACGTTTCTGGAGAGCCACTTGTAAGTTGCTAGACGTCACCTTGGATTTCTCCTCCGCTTGCCACCCGCAGTCCAATGGACAAGTTGAGCGAATCAATCAGAATCTGACCAGTTATCTCCGGCACTTCGTTAATGCCCACCATTCTGACTGGGTGGAGCTCCTGCCTTGGGCCGAATTCTCTTACAATAATCACGAGAGCGAATCTTCCTCCAAGTCTCCGTTTTTTGTAGTCTTCGGTCAGCACCCTCGGATCCCTGTTCCTGTCACCATCTCTGTGGACAATCCAGCTGCGGAATCTCTGGTTAGAGAATTTTCCTCCATATGGGAGAGTACCCGATCCGCACTCATTCAGTCATCCGAGCGTATGAAGAGACATGCTGACAAAAGACGTCTGGATCCTCCTCAATTCCGTCCTGGGGATAAGGTCTGGCTTTCGTCCAAGTATGTCCGGCTCAAGATTCCTTCCTACAAGTTAGGCCCTCGGTTCATCGGTCCCTTTGAGATCATCAGTCAGATCAACCCGGTGTCCTATAAATTGAAACTCCCGGCCAATTTGCGCATTCCTAACTCTTTCCATGTATCTCTCCTCAAACCGGTGGTACTTAACTCTTTTTTCAAGTCTACAGGTACACCTCCTGCTCCAGTGTCTGCTGACGATGAATTTGAGGTAGAGAACATTCTGGCCACCAAAAGGTAGGAAGAAAGATTTATTTTTTGGTGGATTGGAAGGGGTTTGGTCCTGAGGAGAGAACGTGGGAGCCTCGGGAGAACATCCATGCCCCTCTCATCCTAGCTAAATTTCTTTCTGGCCTAAAGAGGGGGGGGCCTAGAGGGGGGGGTACTGTAGCGTCGGCGTCCCTGCCTTCTGCCAGGCAGGGACGCTGTTCCCCTGCAGCAGCGTCCTCTGCCAGGCAGGGACGTCGCCCCCCCTTACCCTTCCTCAGCGTCCTCCTTCCGCCCTGCTGGGGCCGCGCGCTCCTTCCCTGCTGCTGGACTTAGGGCGCGCGCCCGCGCCCTCCCCCGCTCTTAAAGGAGCCGCGCGCATTTTTCAAATAAGTCCCCGGCCAATGCCGAAGGACTCCACCCTATATTAAGGGCTTCCTCCTTAATGGAGGTGCTCGAGCAATGTTGTTGTTGCACTGTTTCACTCTGCTTCAGCCCTCAGGTCCCGTTACCAGTTACCTGCCTGTTTCCTGCCCGTTTGCTGTATGCTACCTGTCCGCAAGTCTACCCGGAGGTTCGGACGTCACAAGTGGTGATCCACGGCTATTCCAGAGACTCTTGCCTGCTCGCTTGGGAGCGATCATCTGCCATCTGACTGCAGCCCTACCCGGAGGTTCGGACGTCACAAGCGGTGATCCCCGGCTGTTCTAGAGACTCTCGCCTGCTCACTTGGGAGTGTCCATCCGCCATCTGCCTGCTAGCCTACCGGGAGGCTTCACCATCTCAGGTCGTATATACCTGTCCATCTAGAGACTGCCCGGTTACTTGCTGTGACAACCTGCCTGTCAATCCAGAGACTGCCCCGGTCACTTGCCGTGACAACCTGCCTGTCTATCCAGAGACTACCCCGGTCACTTGCCGTGACAACCTGCCTGTCAATCCAGAGACTGCCCCGGTCACTTGCCGTGACAACCTGCCTGTCTATCCAGAGACTGCCCCGGTCACTTGCCGTGACAACCTGCCTGTCTATCCAGAGACTGCCCCGGTCACTTGCCGTGACAACCTACCTGTCAATCCAGAGACTGCCCCGGTCACTTGCCGTGATCCTTTCCCGTAATAACCAGAGACTGCCCCGTCACTTGCCGTGACTTCCTGTCCGTCTCCCTGGGCGCCACCCGCTCTCTTACAAGTATAACCTTCTTGTATAAATAAAGCTCAGAGGTTCCACCTACCTGACCCGTTACAACTTATATGAGAGCGCTGAGGTTCAGCCGAGTGTCCTGTGACTGTGCTCCGAGCCTCTACACAGAGCGGATGGGGCACAGCTGCGGAGGAGGCAGAGACTCTTCATCTCCTCCATTACCGGGGTCAAAGTATATCGCACCGCACTCTGATGATATCCAGTGATGAGCGCTGTGTCACTCGCACCCATAGACTTATATGAGAGCGCTGAGACTCGGCCGAGTGTCCTGTGACTGTGCTCCGAGCCTCTGCACAGAGCGGATGGGGACAGCTGCGGAGGAGGCAGAGACTCTCCATCTCCTCCATTACCGGGGTCGGGGTATTCGCACTGCACTCTGATTATCCAGTGATGAGGCTGTGTCACTCGCACCATAGACTTATATGAGAGCGCTGAGACTCGCGAGTGTCCTGTGACTGTGCTCCGAGCCTCTGCACAGAGCGGATGGGGACAGCTGCGGAGGAGCAGAGACTCTCCATCTCTCCATTACGGGTCGGGGTATATCGCACGCACTCTGATGATATCCAGTGATGAGGCTGTGTCACTCGCACCCATAGACTTATATGAGAGCGCTGAGACTCGCGAGTGTCCGTGACTGTGCTCCGAGCCTCTGCACAGAGCGATGGGACAGCTGCGGAGAGCAGAGACTCTCCATCTCCTCCATTACGGGGTCGGGGTATATCGCACTGCACTCTGATGATATCCATGATGAGCGCTGTGTCACTCCACCCATAGACTTATATGAGAGCGCTGAGACTCGGCCGAGTGTCCTGTGACTGTGCTCCGAGCCTCTGCACAGAGCGGATGGGACAGCTGCGGAGGAGGCAGAGATCTCCATCTCCTCCATTACCGGGTCGGGTATATCGCACGCACTCTGATGATATCCAGTGATGGCGCTGTGTCACTCGCACCCATAGACTTATATGAGAGCGCGAGACTCGGCCGAGTGTCCTGTGACTGTGCTCCGAGCCTCTGCACAGAGCGGATGGGACAGCTGCGGAGGAGGCAGAGACTCTCCATCTCCTCCATTACCGGGTCGGGGTATATCGCACTGCACTCTGATGATATCCAGTGATGAGCGCTGTGTCACTCGCACCCATAGACTTATATGAGAGCGCTGAGACTCGCGAGTGTCTGTGACTGTGCTCCGAGCCTCTGCACAGAGCGATGGGGACAGCTGCGGAGAGGCAGAGACTCCCATCTCCTCCATTACGGGGTGGGTATATCCACGCACTCTGATGATATCCAGTGATGACGCTGTGTCACTCCACCCATAGACTTTATGAGAGCGCTGAGACTCGGCCGAGTGTCCTGTGACTGTGCTCCGAGCTCTGCACAGAGCGGATGGGACAGCTGCGGAGGAGCAGAGACTCTCCATCTCCTCCATTACCGGGTGGGTATATCACCGCACTCTGATGATATCCAGTGATGAGCGCTGTGTCACTCGCACCCATAGACTTATATAGAGCGCTGAGACTCGCCGAGTGTCCTGTGACTGTGCTCCGAGCCTCTGCACGAGCGATGGGACAGCTGCGGAGGAGGCAGAGACTCTCCATCTCCTCCATTACGGGGTCGGGGTATATCGCACGCACTCTGATGATATCCAGTGATGAGCGCTGTGTCACTCGCACCCATAGACTTATATGAGAGCGCTGAGCTCGGCCGAGTGTCTGTGACTGTGCTCCGAGCCTCTGCACAGAGCGGATGGGGACAGCTGGGAGGAGGCAGAGACTCTCCATCTCCTCCATTACGGGGTCGGGGTATACGCACCGCACTCTGATGATATCCAGTGATGGCGCTGTGTCACTCGCACCCATAGACTTATATGAGAGCGCTGAGACTCGGCCGAGTGTCCTGTGACTGTGCTCGAGCCTCTGCACAGAGCGGATGGGACAGCTGCGGAGGAGGCAGAGACTCTCCTCTCCTCCATTCGGGGTGGGGTATATCGCACCGCACTCTGATGAATCCAGTGATGAGGCTGTGTCACTCGCACCCATAGACTTATAGAGGCTGAGACTCGCGAGTGTCCTGTGACTGTGCTCCGAGCCTCTGCACAGAGCGGATGGGACAGCTGGGAGGAGGCAGAGACTCTCCATCTCCTCCATTACCCGGGTCGGGGTATATCGCACTGCACTCTGATGATATCCAGTGATGAGCGCTGTGTCACTCGCACCCATAGACTTATATAGAGCGCTGAGCTCGGCCGAGTTCCGTGACTGTGCTCGGCCTCTCACAAGCGATGGGACAGCTGCGAGGAGGCAGAGACTCTCCATCTCCTCCATTACCGGGCGGGGATATTGCACTGCACTCTGATGATATCCAGTGATGAGCGCTGTGTCACTCGCACCCATAGACTTATATGAGAGCGCCGAGACTCGGCCGAGTGTCCTGTGACTGTGTCCGATGCCTCTGCACAGAGCGGATGGGCACAGCTGCGGAGAGGCAGAGACTCTTCATTCCTCCATTACCGGGGTCGGGGTATATCGCACTGCACTCTGATGATATCCAGTGATGAGCGCTGTGTCACTCGCACCCATAGACTTATATGAGAGCGCTGAGACTCGGCCGAGTGTCCTGTGACTGTGCTCCGAGCCTCTGCACAGAGCGGATGGGGACAGCTGCGGAGGAGGCAGAGACTCTCCATCTCCTCCATTACCGGGGTTGGGGTATATCGCACTGCACTCTGATGATATCCAGTGATGAGTGCTGTGTCACTCGCACCCATAGACTTATATGAGAGCGCTGAGACTCGGCTGAGTGTCCTGTGACTGTGCTCCGAGCCTCTGCACAGAGCGGATGGGGACAGCTGCGGAGGAGGCAGAGACTCTCCATCTCCTCCATTACTGGGGTCGGGGTATATCGCACTGCACTCTGATGATATCCAGTGATGAGCGCTGTGTCACTCACACCATAGACTTATATGAGAGCGCTGAGACTCGGCCGAGTGTCCTGTGACTGTGCTCGAGCCTCTGCACAGAGCGGATGGGGACAGCTGCGGAGGAGGCAGAGACTCTCCATCTCCTCCATTACCGGGGTTGTGGTATATCACACAGCACTCTGATGATATCCAGTGATGAGCGCTGTGTCACTCGCACCCATAGACTTATATGAGAGCGCTGAGACTCGCCGAGTGTCCTGTGACTGTGCTCCGAGCCTCTGCACAGAGCGGATGGGGACAGCTGCGGAGGAGGCAGAGACTCTCCATCTCCTCCATTACCGGGGTCGGGGTATATCGCACCCGCACTCTGATGATATCAGTGATGAGCGCTGTGTCACTCGCACCCATAGACTTATATGAGAGCGCTGAGACTCGGCCGAGTGTCCTGTGACTGTGCTCCGAGCCTCTGCACAGAGCGGATGGGGACAGCTGCGGAGGAGGCAGAGACTCTCCATCTCCTCCATTACCGGGGTCGGGGTATATCGCACTGCACTCTGATGATATCCAGTGATGAGTGCTGTGTCACTCGCACCCATAGACTTATATGAGAGCGCTGAGACTCGGCCGAGTGTCCTGTGACTGTGCTCCGAGCCTCTGCACAGAGCGGATGGGGACAGCTGCGGAGGAGGCAGAGACTCTCCATCTCCTCCATTACCGGGGTCGGGGTATATCGCACTGCACTCTGATGATATCCAGTGATGAGCGCTGTGTCACTCGCACCCATAGACTTATATAGGTGTGAGAGCGCCGAGAAAAAAAACGTGATGTGCGCCGCCCCATAGATGAATACTGGTCGGAGTGATGCGATGTTTTCTCACATAGCGCTCGTCCGTATTCATCGCTAGTGTGACCCCGGCCTGATGGTAACAATGTTCTGACCTGCAGGCTCCATACCTCACCGTCCACTTCCGCTTTGATTGTGACACCACCATCATTTTTCGACAATCCTCTTTGATATCTCGTTCATAAATATGAGTTGCAGCTGTTTAGCATATGATTAGTGATGCACATTCTCATTACTGCATTGTTACTGTTTTGCTCCTAAAGATCTAAATTGTAATTATTATTATTACTTTGTCAGTATTTTGTAAATTCACCTTTTTCTTTCACCGCAGCCTGGATCCTTCAGGGCTGCTCTCGATTCAAGCATGTCTACACCGAAATGTGGTCTCAGGTGTAATGTGTATAGTACAGTTCATATAGCGTCTTGTGCTTGGGTGCGATGAAAACACAGGAGTCACAGGTTTGATATAGAAAAGTCCTGTATTACTTCATACAAGTTGGCAGAAATAGTCACACAGTTTGCAGACACAGAAGCAGGAGACACAGCAGGCCAGAGTAATCCAAGCTCAGCAATCACTCTCCAATACAGATTCAGGATCTTCTTCTCTGTTACCGTAAGTCCATGCAAACGTGGGTCTTTCAAAGAGCAGGGTTCAGAGTCCACAAGTGCTTCAGAGTTCCTCAGTAGGAATAGCTGGAGTACAAGGTCCAAGGCTTCAGGAGTCAGGGCACAGGTTCACTGCAGGCTAGATTCTGAAGCACTGATTGCTCAGCTGTGGCTGCTTAAGAAGCAAAAGGAGAGAATTAGGGCGGGAACATGCAAGCTGGAAACTCCATATTGACTGAGGGCAAGATAGCTGCAGCAAGACAGAAAGTAAAATGGCTGACGAACAAACTGAGTTTCAGGAACATGTACACAGAACCTTACATTACTCCCCCCTTAGGGACAACCTCCGGATGACCTCAGACCAGGCTTGTGTGGGTACCTCTGATGAAACTGACGGAGCAAGCGAGGAGCATTAACGTTATTGACTGGTTCCCATGAGTTGTCCTCCACTGGGTAGCCCTGCCATTTAATCAGATATTGTAACTGATTTCTATACAACCTGGAATCTAAAATCCTTTCCACCACAAATTCTTCCTGACCATCGACTAGCACTGGGTCAGGGCAAGGAGAAGAACGTCCAGGAAACGTATTGGGTGTCGCAGCCTTTAGTAGGGATACATGAAAGACAGGGTGGATTCTCATAGTTCTGGGCAGTTGAAGACGACAAGCAACGGCACTTATAATTTTACTGATTTTATAGGGTCCAATGTACTTATGTCCCAACTTAGACGATGGAATCCTTAACTTAAGATTTCTGGTTGACAGCCAGGCCAAGTCTCCTACCTTGAAAGCTGGTGCAGGTTTACGAAATTTATCTGCTGCTTTCTTGTACCTTTCCTGAGCCGATTCCAGATTCTCCTTTAGAAGATCCATATTCTTCTGTAAAGACGTGATTCTTTCAGCCACTGCTGGTAAAGGCGTTTCTATGGGAAATCGTGGTAGAATGTTAGGATGATAACCTAGATTAGAGTAAAAAGGAGACTGCTTAGTGGACGCACTCTGAGAGTTGTTATAAGAGAACTCAGCTAATGGAAGTAGATCCACCCAATCATCCTGTAGGTGGCAGATAAAGCAGCGGAGATACTGCTCCAGGGTTTGATTGGTTCGTTCGGTCTGTCCATTAGTCTGGGGATGAAAAACAGAAGAAAGGTTTACTTTAATGTCCAATGCTGCACAGAAATTTTGCCAAAACCTAGAAGTGAATTGCACCCCTCGATCCAAAATAACCTCATCCGGTACTCCATGTAAGCGAAACACATCTTTAATCATCAAATCTGATGTCTGTTTTGCAGTGGGTAAGCCGACACAAGGGATAAAATGAGCTGCCTTTGTTAGACGGTCAACCACCACTAGAATGGTGTTCTTCCCTTGAGAGGTTGGTAACTCCACAATGAAGTCCATAGAAATGGATCCCCACGGGCGGGACGGGGTGGGAAGAGGCTGTAACAGACCAGTTGGTGAGGAGCGAGGTGTTTTGCATCTTGCACAGACTTCACATGAAGTGACATAGTTTAAAACATCCTTCCTGCAAGTGGGCCACCAAAAGAAACGAGAAAGGAATTCCTGTGTCTTTAGAATTCCTCTATGCCCGGCTATCTTGGAATCGTGAATGAGTTGCAATACTCTCAATCTGACTGTTTCAGGAATATACAGACGTTGTCCCAGAATCCACACACCATTCTTAAAGACAAGACTTACGTCCCTTGGGGGTTGTGCCAAAAAGGAATCCGCATGGTATGCTTCCTTGATGTCCTTAAGTAGGTCTTGATTATGAATCACTCCTAGGAATCTAGAGTCAGGAAGAATAGTCTTAGGATGAGTAATTGGACGTGTCTCTGCTGAGTAAATCCTAGAGAGTGCATCAGCCTTTCCATTGCGCGATCCTGGTCTATAAGAAATGATAAAATTAAATTGGTTTAAGAAAAGATTCCAGCGAGCCTGGCGAGGAGTCAGGCACTAAGCCGACCTGATAAATTCAAGGTTACGATGGTCTGTCAGGACGACTATTTGCTGTGCAGCTCCCTGAAGAAGGTGTCTCCATTCTTTGAAGGCGGCAATAATGGCCAACAACTCTCTATTGCCCACATCGTAGTTCCTCTCAGCCGAAGACAACTGCTGGGAAAAGAAGGCACAGGGATGCAAGACATTCTTCTCACCTGTTCTCTGAGAGAGTATAGCTCCAACGGCACAGTCTGAAGCATCCACCTCTATTATGAAGGCAAGCTCGGGGTTGGGATGTACTAGGATAGGTGCAGTGGTAAATTTATCTTTTAGACGGGAAAATGCTTCCTGAGCTTGGGGAGTCCAGGAGAACCTAGACTCTTTCCGGGTAAGTTGGGTGATAGGTGACACTACCTCAGAGAAATTCCTAATGAAACGTCTATAGAAGTTGGCAAACCCGATGAAGCGCTGTACCTCCTTCACATTTCTAGGACTTGGCCAATCCTTGATGGCTTGGGTTTTGCTTTAATCCATACTAATTCCTTGTGTAGACAGTACATACCCCAGAAATTGAATTTCGGTCCTATGGAATTCACACTTTTCAAGTTTGATGTAAAGATGATTTTGTCTTAGACGTTCCAAGACCATTCTCACATGTCCATGATGTTCCTCTGTGGAGTTAGAAAAAATTAGAATATCATCCAAATAAATCACCACGAATGTATCTAGGAGATCCCTGAAGATGTCATTCACCAAGTGTTGGAAAGTGGCTGGGGCGGTACTCAGACCAAAAGGCATAACTAGATATTCAAAGTGTCCATAGCGTGACCTGAATGCAGTCTTCCATTCATCCCCAGGTCTAATACAGACTAAGTTATAGGCCCCACGAAGATCTAGTTTAGAGAAAATTTTGGCATGTCGCACTCTCTCCAATAACTCAGGGATTAAAGGCAATGGATAACGGTTTCTAATAGTAACCTTATTGAGTTCCCTATAATCTATGCAGGGTCTCAGAGATCCATCTTTCTTCTTTACAAAGAAGATGGGTGCACCTGCAGGAGATGAAGAGGGGCGTATGAAGCCCTTGGCTAGATTTTCGTCTATGTAATCCTTTAAAGCCTTTAGCTCGGGCCCCACCAGGGGGTAGATCTTACCAAAAGGTATCTCTGCTCCAGGCAATAATTCAATTGGACAATCATATGGACGGTGAGGAGGAAGCTGGTCAGCGTTCTTCTTGTCACATAAATCCACATAGTCCTGGTATACAGCTGGTAGTTCAGGGACTGACATGGTTCCTTTAGGAACAGAGCAAGCTGAAACTTTTGGACTCATCTGTTTCTCTGGAAAGTGTAATTCCTTGGTCTCCCAGTTAATGGTAGGATTCTGAGCCTGCAGCCATGGTAAACATCCAAAAAAGGCTGCACTCAAGCATACTAAAGCATGACAACATAGAATATATGAAATTTTGAATAGCAATATGGCTTTGGAATATAAGGAAAAATTTGAGACGCTTAGTATAAACATTTGGCCAAACATTTTAAAGCTCAACAACCATCGTCAAGGTGGTCTCAATTCTGTTGAGTCCCTAACCTAATGTGAACATACCTCTATTAGGCTGATATCTGAATTTCTGGGCGAATATGCACCTCTGTCAGTAATGCCTGCATTTATGGGTAAAGTAGGGAGCTGGTGTAATTAAAATCACCACCTGGTGGGAGCGGAGTGCTCGGTCAGTAGTTTTTTTGGATGTTTTACATGAGGGTAGCTCCCTTTGGTTTGCACCTAGTTCACATTAGTCTGGATGTGCTAGTCAGGTTTTTTGTCTTTTGAATGTTAGCTTACTGACCGAGCACTCCGCTCCCACCAGGTGGTGATTTTAATTACACCAGCTCCCTACTTTACCCATAAATGCAGGCATTACTGACAGAGGTGCATATTCGCCCAGAAATTCAGATATCAGCCTAATAGAGGTATGTTCACATTAGGTTAGGGACTCAACAGAATTGAGACCACCTTGACGATGGTTGTTGAGCTTTAAAATGTTTGGCCAAATGTTTATACTAAGCGTCTCAAATTTTTCCTTATATTCCAAAGCCATATTGCTATTCAAAATTTCATATATTCTATGTTGTCATGCTTTAGTATGCTTGAGTGCAGCCTTTTTTTGGATGTTTTACATGAGGGTAGCTCCCTTTGGTTTGCACCTAGTTCACATTAGTCTGGAAGTGCCAGTCAGGTTTTTTGTCTTTTGAATGTTAGCTTACTGACCGAGCACTCCGCTCCCACCAGGTGGTGATTTTAATTACACCGGCTCCCTACTTTACCCATAAATGCAGGCATTACTGACAGAGGTGCATATTCACCCAGAAATTCAGATATCAGCCTAATAGAGGTATGTTCACATTAGGTTAGGGACTCAACAGAATTGAGACCACCTTGACGATGGTTGTTGAGCTTTAAAATGTTTGGCCAAATGTTTATACTAAGCGTCTCAAATTTTTCCTTATATTCCAAAGCCATATTGCTATTCAAAATTTCATATATTCTATGTTGTTATGCTTTAGTATGCTTGAGTGCAGCCTTTTTTTTGGATGTTTTACATGGGGGTAGCTTCCCTTGGTTTGCACCTAGTTCACATTAGTCTGGATGTGCTAGTCAGGTTTTTTGTCTTTTGCAGCCATGGTAGCCCTAGAATAATGGGAAAGTGGGGAGAAGAGATAAGCATAAAGGACAGTTTCTCTTGATGATCTTTACCCATGAGAACCCTCAAAGGCTCTGTTTCCTGATCCACTGGTCCAGAGGTCAGCAGGGAGCCATCCACAGTTTCCATCTGTACTGGAGTAGCCTTCTTCACTGAACGTATCCCCTGTTTCAGAGCAAAGGAGACATCCATAAAATTTCCACTTGCCCCTGAGTCGATCATAGCAGAGCTAGACACCCAAGCTGAGTCAACCCAGAGTTTGATGGAAAGAAAGCAATGAGAATTGTTTTTCTTACAACTCAGCTGGGACACCGCTGAGGAAACTTGAAAAATGGCAGCGTTTACACAGTCAACGTCCTCAGAGGTAACGGAGTTTAAGTCCGAGAAATCAAGATCTGTTGCTGCAGATCTCTCTGGAGCCTGAGGCTCGGACCTGACAGATCCCCTCTCGCAACACTCACAGTGAATGAGTGCTGCAGTAGTCTTACGAGAACGGCTGGGGCAGTTTATAATGAAGTGCCCTGACTTACCACAATAGAAACATAGATTCTCCTTAAAACGATGTTCCTTGCGTGCATCACTAACCCGTCGTTGTAAAGAGTCTACCTGCATGGGTTCAGGTTCAGGTTCCTGTGTAATCCTACTCAAAGGTTCCTTAGCTGGAGAGGAAGGTAGGAAAAGGTTAGTGCGATTGCTTTCGAACCATCTCTCTTGCCTGCGTTCAGTCAGACGAGTATCAATACGGATGCAGTAGTTAATAAAGTCACCTAACGCAGTGGGAGGGTCGGCACGAGCAAGTTCATCCTTAATCAGTGGAGATAACCCCTTTCGAAAAATAGATTTTTTGGCGGAACTGTCCCAGGTGGTATCAAGGGCCCATCTCCTGAAATCCAAGGCATATTCAGCTACCGAGTGCTTACCTTGGCGCAAAGCTAACATGGCTGCTTCAGCTGTTGCACCTCGATTGGGGTCATCAAACACCTGCCCCATGGCTGAAATAAAAGCATCAAGGTGATTCAAACAATCATCCTCCGTCTCAATCAGAGGGTTTGCCCACATCAAAGCCTTGTTGGTAAGCAACATAATTATAGTAAGCACCTTAGATCGTTCAGTGGGAAATTGTGAAGCATGTGCAGAAAAAAAAAGATTGCATTGATTAATAAATCCCCTGAATTTCTCACGTTCACCGCCAAAACGAAAAGGGGGCAACTTGGGAATCCCAGAACTCGGGGCTACGGCAGGAGCCTGGACTCGCTCCTCTAGAGCCTCA
Source organism: Oophaga sylvatica (assembly GCA_033576555.1). Taxonomy (NCBI): domain Eukaryota; kingdom Metazoa; phylum Chordata; class Amphibia; order Anura; family Dendrobatidae; genus Oophaga; species Oophaga sylvatica. Next base: position 56,982 of record JARQOD010000087.1, read on the forward strand.
ATCCTGGCTCGCAAATCCTGGGCAGTCTGTCCAAACACTTGCAAATTGTGATTAGTGAGGTCCTGTAGGCTTGCAAAACGGGTCTTTATATTCTGCAAATCTGCAAGGATATTATCAGTCACTCCGCAAAGTTCCTTTATGCGGGCCTCCATTTTCCAGATCTTTTAAAACAGGAGTACTGGAAGGAGAGGAGAAGAAAAAAAAAACAATAGTGTTTACCTGTGGTAACACTGCAGAGAGAAAAAAAAAATTAAGGGAACTGCTCACCTGGAATGGTTGTGAGAAGTCACAACCACTGTCATCACAGAAAGTTCAACCCGACATCTGATATCCACAGTTACAGCAGACAAAAAAGAGAAAAGAAAAAAAAAAAACAATAGTGTTTACCTGTGGTAACACTGCAGAAAAAAAAACTTAAGGGAATTGCTCACCTGGAATGGTTGTGAGAAGTCACAACCACTGTCATCACAGAAAGTACAACCGGACATCCGATATCCACAGTTACAGCAGACACAGCCTTTCCAGACCCAGCAGACACTAACGTTTGGCTTCAGAATCTTGTAATGTGTATAGTACAGTTCATATAGCGTCTTGTGCTTGGGTGCGATGAAAATACATGAGACACAGGTTTGATATAGAAAGTCTTGTATTACTTCATACAAGTTGGCAAAAATAGTCACACAGTTTGCAGACACAGAAGCAGGAGACACAGCAGGCCAGGGTAATCTAAGCTCAGCAATCACTCTCCACAACAGGTTCAGGATCTTCTTCTCTGTTACCGTAAGTCCATGCAAACGTGGGTCTTTCAAAGAGCAGGGTTCAGAGTCCACAAGTGCTTCAGAGTTCCTCAGTAGGAATAGCTGGAGTACAAGGTCCAAGGCTTCAGGAGTCAGGGCACAGGTTCACTGCAGGCTAGATTCTGAAGCACTGATTGCTCAGCTGTGGCTGCTTAAGAAGCAAAAGGAGAGAATCAGGGCGGGAACATGCAAGCTGGAAACTCCATATTGACTGAGGGCAAGATAGCTGCAGCAAGACAGAAAGTAAAATGGCTGACGAACAAACTGAGTTTCAGGAACATGTACACAGAACCTTACATTAGGTCTCTTCTACATGTTCCCCATGTTGGTGCATGCTGGTCGCCTCACTGGGGTCTGTATACAGCTTTTCACTCCCTCCTCAGGCCAAAGCACAAGCCCCTATCACAGACATTTGTGCTGACGACCTGGCCTCCCACTTTATAGAAAAAATAGATACTATCCGTCAGGAAATCTGCGCTCAACCACCAAGTGCTGTGACTCCCATCCCTCCCTGCATTTCCCCTGGCTCACTTTCCACATTTGATCCCATCACAGAAGAAGAAGTCTCCAGACTCCTCTCTTCCTCTCGTCCGACTACATGCACTACCGACCCCATCCCCTCACATCTCCTCCAGTCTCTCTCTCCAGTTGTCACAGCTCACCTGACTACAATCTTTAATCTCTCACTCTCCTCTGGCTTTTTCCCATCTTCCTTCAAACACTCCATCATTACTCCATTACTAAAGAAACCCGCTCTCGACCCTTCCTGCACAAACAACTACAGACCAGTCTCCAATCTCCCCTTCATCTCAAAACTTTTGGAGCACCTAGTGCTATGAATGTGCTGGAGATGGTTTCTGAGCAGAGGCTCCCTCTGGTGGTTGCAGACAGTACTGAACCTCACAGCGAGGAATGGCAATCTGGGATCACGGACTGGACTGATATAAGGGAGGTTCCCTCCCATGATGGTCGCCAGTGATCAGTTGTTCTTGTCTCAATTGTTCCTGGTTCATTTTGAAGTTGCTGGAGTCTTGCCTGCACCTGCTGCTTTCAGATAAGATATTTTCTGATTTTCTTTTTGTGCTTGCTTTTTTCATAGTTTTCTGCACTTTTGTGGAGGTCTGCCGGGTCCCCTCCTGGGGCCTGTGCTCCTCTCAATTTATCTGTAGCCACAGTTATTTGTTCATTTGCTTTTTCCTGTTTTTTCAGTGGCTGCGGCTTTGTTTTGTTACACCAGAGATCTGATTTAGGTGGTAGAGATCGTGTGATCTCAGGTTTTTTTTGGCAATCAGAAGTGCTGGTATTTTTTAGGGTTTTTGTTGGATTGCAGTCAGAATTCTTTCCTGTACTTTTATGTCTAGACAGATTTGGCCCCAACGTTTGCTCATTCTATTTTCTGTCTGTGTCCGTGCTATCTTCTTGTCTAACCGCCATTATATGTTTGGGGGCTACCTATTTTCTTTGGGGATCTGCTCTAGTGCAGATAGCTTTCATCTTTCTGCCTTTAGGTGTAGTTATCTCTCAGGCTCTGACGAGGCGTCTAGGATCAACGTAGGAACGCTCCACGGCTACCTCTAGTTGTGTGGTTAGTTCAGGTTACTGCAATCCAATAGATTCCAGCCTCTCTGGTGTATTACTGTTTTTGCTTTTTCTCCTCAGTTACCTAAACATAACAGTATCACCGGCCCAAAACTAAAATTATATGGTACTCACAGAAGGGAAAAATAGTGTGGAAAGAAAAAAGTTGTCAGAGTTGTCAGAGATTTTTTTTTCTGTTTGTTGCATTTTTCCTCTTTCTCTCTGGGTGCTGAGGAGGATTTTTTTTTCTCTCAATGGAGTTTGCACAGTTGTCTGGCCAGTGGATCAGCTTGCCACTGAGGTTCGGAGTATTGCTTCCTATCTTGCTGGGTTGCCGGTTGTGGAACCTAGGATCCCCATGCCAGATTTGTTTTTGGGGATCGGGCTAAATTTCTGAATTTCAAAAATAACTGTAAGTTGTTTTTTGCCTTGAAGCCTAAGTCCTCAGGGAACGCAGCACAGCAGGTTCAAATTGTCATCTCTCTCCTGCGCGGCGACCCTCAGGATTGGTCTTTTTCCCTGACACCTAGGGATCCTGTTTTGAATGATGTTGATGTATTTTTTCAGGCTCTGGGGTTGTTGTATGATGAACCTAATGTCACTGATCAGTCTGAGAAGACCTTGTTGGCATTAAGTCAGGGCTGTGAAGCCGCTGAACTGTACTGTCAGAAATTTCAAAAGTGGGCAGTCCTGACCAAATGGAATGATGATGCTTTGGCAGCCCTTTTTCGGATGGGTCTGTCAGAGAATGTAAAGGACGTTATGGTGGGATACCCTGTACCCTCTGGTCTCAATGATTCTGTCTTTGGCTATTCAAATTGACAGACGTTTGCATGAGCGCAGAGGTATGCGTGGAATAGTGTTGCCTTGTGGGCCAGCTACTGAGCCCATGCAGAGTGACTTCTGGGGCACAGAGTCATGAATTTCGAAAGCGCAATGGTTATGTTTCTACTGTGGTGACGCCTCTCATGCTATTTCCATCTGCCCTAAGCGGGGAAGACATTTTGCGTGCTCAGTTGTCTTGGGTAGTGTTCAGACTAAATTTCTGTTGACTGTTACCCTGATTTGCTACATGTCCACATTTTTGGCTCAGGCTTTTGTTGATTAAGGAGCAGCTATTAACATGATGGATTTCGACTTTGCCAAACGTTGTGGGTTTCCCATGATACCCCTGCGGAAGTCTATTCCCCTACTGGGCATTGATTCTACCCCTTTGGCGGAGAATAAACCCCAATTTTCTACTCATGTGATAATGAGGGTTGAACCAGATCATCAGGAGAGTTGCAAATTTCTGGTGTTGCATAATCTGCATGACATTATTGTACTGGGTTTCCCTTGGTTACAGACTCATAATCCTGTTTTGGATTGGAAATCTGTGTCTGTGACCAGTTGGGGCTGCCAATGTGTTAATGCCGACAATCCTGTTTTTTCTGTCTCTCTCCAGTCTCAGGATGTTCCTGAATTTTTGACTGATTTTTCTGATGTGTTTAGTGAGAGTAAATCCGCATCCTTGCCCCCTCACAGGGCTATGATTGCGCTATTGAATTAGTGCCTGGTGGTAAATTTCCTAAAGGTCGCCTTTTTAATTTATCTGTACCTTAACACGATGCTATGCGATCTTATATCAAGGAGTCATTGGAGAAGGGTCATATCAGACCATCATCTTCACCCTTGGGCGCCGTTTTTTTCTTTGTGGCCAAAAAGGATGGTTCATTGAGGCCGTGTATTGATTATCGCCTCCTGAATAAGATCACTGTGAAATATCAATATCCGTTACCCTTGATTTCTGACCTGTTTTCCATAGTGAAAAGTGCTAGTTGGTTTACCAAGCTTGACCTCAGGGGGGCGTATAACCTTATTCGTATTAAGCACGGGGATGAATGGAAGACGGTGTTTAATACCCCAGAGGGGCATTCTGAGTACCTAATGATGCCCTTTGGGCTTACTAATGCCCCTTCCATCTTCCAATCCTTCATGAATGATATTTTCAGGGATTTTGTGGATAAATTTCTGATTGTTTATTTGGATGATATCTTGATTTTTTCCAATCACTGGGACTCTCATGTGAAACATGTTCGGACTGTGTTCCAGATTTTGAGAGAGAATGCTCTGTAGTGAAGGGATCAAAGTGTCTTTTTGGCATACAGAAGGTCTCATTTCTGGGATTCATTTTGTCTCCGTCTGTTATTGAAATGGACCCGGTCAAGGTTCAGGCCATCTGTGATTGGGTTCAACCTACTTCATTGAAGGCTCTTCAGAGATTTTTGGGTTTTGCCAATTTTTATCGTAAATTTATTGGTAATTTCTCTGGTATTGTTAAACCATTGACTGATCTGACCAAAAAGGGTTCCGATGTGGTGAATTGGCCTCCTGAGGCAGTTTCTGCATTTCAGGAACTTAAGCAGAGATTAATTTCTGCTCCTTTTCTATGGCAGCCTGATGTTTCTCTGCCTTTTCAGGTGGAGGTTGATGCCTTTGAGATTGGGGCAGGTGCCGTTTTGTCCCAAAGGGATCCAGAGACCTCTAAGAGTAACCCTTGTGCCTTTTTCTCTCGAAAGTTTTCTCCAACTGAACGTAATTGTGACGTGGGTAATCGGGAGTTATTGGCCATGATGTGGGCCTTTGAAGAGTGGAGACATTGGCTGGAAGGAGCCAAACAACAGGTGGTGGTCCTCACGGACCATAAGAACCTGGTTTATCTCAAATCAGCCAAGCGACTTAATCCTAGACAGGATTTAATTTTGTGGTTTCTTTTCTTCCTGGCACTAAGAATGTTAAGACGGATGCCCTCTCAAGGAGTTTCTTTGCGGATTCTCCTGAGGTATCTGATCCTGCTGTTATTTTGAAAGAGGGTGTAGTACTTTCCGCCATCTCGCCCAATTTGATACTGGCTCTGGAGGGGTGTCAGGAGGATAAACCTGAGCGCTGCCCTGTTGGGAAATTGTTTGTCCCAGACCAGTGAAGAAGAGTGTGATGTCTGAGATTCATTGTTCCGCATTGGCTGGTCATCCCGGGATTTTTGGTACCAGAGACTTGGTGAGTCGGTCCTTTTGGTGGCCTACTTTGTCTCGTGACGTCAGGGACGCTGTGCAGTCCTGTGGTACTTGCTCTCGTTCCAAGCCTTGCTCTCGCTCTAGTGGTTTGTTGATGCCATTACCTGTGCCCAAGAGGCCATGGACCCATATCTCTATGGATTTTGTTTCCGACCTCCCTGTTTCTCAGAAAATGACTGTTATCTGGGTAATCTGTGATAAGTTTTCCAAGATGACACATCTTGTGCCATTACCTAAGTTACCTTCCTCCTCCGAATTGGTGCCTTTGTTCCTTCAGCACGTGGTTCGATTACACGGCATTCCGGAGAACATTGTGTCTGACAGGAGTCCAGTTTGTTTCCAGATTTTGGAGGACATTTTGTTCTAAACTTGGTGTTCAATTATCTTTCTCCTCTGCATATCATCCTCAGACCAATGGACAAACCGAGAGAACAAACCAGACCTTGGAGACTTATTTGAGATGTTTTGTGTCTGCTGATCAAGATGACTGGGTCTCTTTTTTGCCTTTGGCTGAGTTTGCTCTTAATAATAGGGCTAGCTCTGCCACCTTGATGTCTCCATTTTTCTGCAATTCTGGGTTTCACCCTCGATTTTCTTCGGGACAGACGGAGGCTTCTGTCTGTCCGGGTGTTGACTCTGTTGTGGAGCATATGCAGCAGATTTGGGACCAGGTAGTGGAGAGGTTCTCTCTCTCAGGAGAAGGCCCAACGGTTTGCCAAACAGCATAGGACTGATGGTCCTCGGTTTAAAGTGGGGTACTTGGTTTGGTTGTCCTCAAGAAATATCCCTATGAGGGTTGCATCTCCAAAGTTTAAGCCTAGGTTCATTGGACCTTATAAGATCATGGAGATTCTTAATCCTGTTTCCTTCCGTTTGCTTCTTCCAGGGACATTTAAGATCCATAACGTGTTCCACAAGTCCTTATTGAAGAGGTTTGTCGAGCCAGTGGTTCCTATGGCTGCGCCTCCTGACCCTGTTTTGGTTGAGGGCAATCTGGAGTATGTGGTTGAGAAAATATTGGATTCTCGTTTTTCTAGACGGAAACTCCAGTATTTGGTTAAGTGGAGAGGTTATGGTCAGGAGGACAATTCTTGGGTGTTTGCTTCGGACATCCATGCTAGGAGACTGATCCGTGCCTATCACCGAGCTCATCCTGATTGGCCTGGTTGCACAAGTGAGGGTTTGGTGACCCCTCCTCAAGGGGGGGTACTTTTATGAATGTGCTGGAGATGGTTTCTGAGCAGAGGCTCCCTCTGGTGGTTGCAGACAGTACTGAACCTCACAGCGAGGAATGACAATCTGGGATCACGGACTGGACTGATATAAGGGAGGTTCCCTCCCATGATGTTCGCCAGTGATCAATTGTTCTTGTCTCAATTGTGGTTCCTGGTTCATTTTGAAGTTGCTGGAGTCTTGCCTGCATCTTCTGCTATCAGATAAGATATTTTCTGCTTTTCTTTTTGTGCTTGCTTTTTTCATAGTTTTCTGCACTTTTGTGGAGGTCAGTCGGGTCCCCTCCTGGGGCCTGTGCTCCTCTCAATTTATCTGTAGCCACTGTTATTTGTTCATTTGCTTTTTCCTGTTTTTTCAGTGGCTGCGGCTTTGTTTTGTTACACCAGAGATCTGATTTAGGTGGTAGAGATCGTGTGATCTCAGGTTTTTTTTGGCAATCAGAAGTGCTGGTATTTTTTAGGGTTTTTGTTGGATTGCAGTCAGAATTCTTTCCTGTACTTTTCTGTCTAGACAGATTGGGCCCCAACGTTTGCTCATCCTATTTTCTGTCTGTGTCCGTGTTCTCTTCTTGTCTAACCGCCATTATATGTTTGGGGGCTTCCTATGTTCTTTGGGGATCTGCTCAGGGGCAGATAGCTTTCATCTTTCTGCCTTTAGGTGTAGTTATCTCTCAGGCTGTGACGAGACGTCTAGGATCAACGTAGGAACGCTCCACGGCTACCTCTAGTTGTGTGGTTAGTTCAGGTTACTGCAATCCAATAGGTTCCAGCCTCTCTGGTGTATTACCATTTTTGCTTTTTCTCCTCAGCTACCTAAACATAACAGCCTAGTCTACTCCCGCCTCACCCGTTACCTTTCAACTTACTCCCTTCTAGACCCTTCACAGTCCGGCTTCCGCCCCCTACATTCGACTGAAACTGCACTCATCAAAGTGACCAATGACCTTCTGACAGCAAAACGTAACGGCGACCACTCTCTTCTCATTCTTCTTGACCTTTCTGCAGCTTTCGACACAGTTGACCACCGTCTCCTACTGCCTAGGCTCCAGTCACTAGGCATTAAGGACACTGTTCTCTCCTGGTTCTCTTCCTATCTTTCTGACCGCTCCTTCAGTGTTTCGTTCTCTGGCTCCACGTCATCTCCTCTTCCTCTCACTATCGGTGTACCCCAGGGCTCAGTCCTTGGCCCCCTTCTCTTCTCTCTTTACACGGCCCCAATTGGACAGACCATCAGCAGATTTGGCTTTCAGTACCATCTTTATGCTGATGACACACAACTATACACGTCATCCCCCGACCTTACCCCCGCTGTACTACAGAACGCCACCGACTGTCTGTCCGCAGTCTCCAACATCATGTCCGCTCTCTATCTGAAACTTAACCTCTCCAAAACTGAACTTCTTCTGCTCCCGCCGTCTACTAACCTTCCTAAATTTGACATTTCCCTCTCCGTGGGCGGCACCATAATAACACCCCGGCAGCAGGCTCGCTGTCTGGGTGTTATGTTTGACACCAATCTCTCCTTCACTTCCCATATACAATCTCTTGCCCGCTCTTGCCGCCTACACCTAAAGAACATCTCTAGAATCCGCCCTTTCACCATGGAAACACAAAAACCCTCACTGTAGCATTGATCCACTCCCGCCTGGACTACTGCAACGCTCTATTACTTGGCCTCCCCATTACTCGACTATCCCCTCTCCAGTCCATCCTTAATGCAGCAGCCAGGGTCATCCATCTGGCTAATCGGTACTCGGACACGTCCGCTCTTCGCCAGTCCTTACACTGGCTGCCCATTCATTATAGGATCCAATTCAAAGTATTGGTTCTCACCCACAAAGCTCTCCACACAGTGCAGCACCCCCTACATCTCCTCCCTCATTTCTATCTATCACCTGCCCGTCCTCTCCACAGTGCAGCACCCCTACATCTCCTCCCTCATTTCTATCTATCACCTGCCCGTCCTCTCCACAGTGCAGCACCCCCCTACATCTCCTCCCTCATTTCTATCTATCGGCCTAACCGACTGCTGCGCTCTGCAAACGACTTTCGACTAACCTCTGCACTAATCCGTATCTCCCACTCCCGACTCCAAGACTTCTCCCGCGCTGCGCCAATCCTCTGGAATGCTCTACCCCAAGAAATTAGGACTATCCACAATTTGCATGGTTTCAGGCGCTCCCTCAAAACACATTTGTTCAGAGGGGCCTATCACATTCACTAATCAAAGTCATTCTATGTGTAAGTGTGGTGTGTGTGTAGCCCATTCACTATCTCCATCCATCCCTCAGTCCCTCAAGATGGCTGGACCATCATTGTAAAGGTGAAGTTTGCTCATTAACACAGCAGGCATAGAGACAGTGTGAAGGTGGAACAAGATGTGTATATACTCTACTTTCACTGTGAAAGCACGCAATAACCGACCTAGTAGCAGTAGTAGTCATTGCCTTGTCCATCAATCGTCAGTCAATTGTGAGATTGTCCGGATATTTGGTGGCAGCGGTGGAATAGCTGCGTGATCTCCCTGACACCTACCAAGACTAGACCCCTGAATAACTAAAGACCTCCGGCCACACGCTGTACATACAGACACCAGACCAGACCCCTGAATGAATATGGACCACAGCTCATGTCCAATAAATACAATTATCAGAATGAGTCGCTGAGTACAGATCCCAGACTTATAGACACAGGTCTTAGACCAGACACCAGAATACCCCAGACCAGACCCAATACACCAATATACAGTTGTGCTCAAAAGTTTACATACCCCAGCAGAATTTTTGCTTTCTTGGCCTTTTTTCAGAGAATATGAATGATAACACCAAACCTTTTTCTCCACTCATGGTTAGAGGTTGGGTGAAGCCATTTATTGTCACTACTGTGTTTTCTCTTTTCATATCATTATGACAACCCAAAACATCCAAATGACCCTGATCAAAAGTTCACATACTGTTAGGGTCTGCGGAACGCACCAAATATATAAAGTGGAGAGGTGCGTTCGCAGCCCGGGGTCCACCGTGCAAGCAAAGCCTGCTGCTAGTAAGATGACGAAAGTAGCGAACTCTGTTATCCCGCAGAGTCGCTAAAATAAACGCCGTAGCGCGTTGTGGCAGTAAGTGCAGACTCTGTTAATTCACAGAGCCGCTAACGGGATGCCACAGTGCTATATGGCGATATGTGCGAACTCACTTAGCTTCAGTGAGCCGCAAAGTAAAACGCTAGGGCGCTGTCTAGCGTCGAGAGCGAACCCTGTTACGTCACAGAGCCGCTGAGAACAAACACCGTGTCCTGTCAGGCTCTCAGGCACACGGTTAATTGCTAAGCGAGCATAATACGTGGTCATGCGCTAATGTCCTCGCGGGAGTCACCCGCAATCTATGGCGTCTGAACGCCAGACCCTGAATACGGCAATCAAACTCCTCACCGGTTATGCCGGTAATCTAGGGCATCTAGGACACCGACCCTGACCAGCTAGCACACTAAACTCCTCACCGATTAAGTCGGTATTCTAGTGGCTTATTTCAGCCGGGTCCCTAACCACACACACGCATGACCACACTGGCGCATAGCATACAATGGTTGATATTAGCGCATGGTGGCCCAGCCATGCTACCCTTTTATAGCAACAGCTACAGGACCTTCCAGGAACAAGGACCAATGAGAACCTGTTCAGAAGACTAGTAGTAACAGGGCCTTCCTGGCGGGCCAATAGGAGCTGCTGCAATACCTGAGCATGTGACCCCTGATCTCCAATGAGAGATCTCACTCTGGGCACGCTCAGAAGGGAAAATGCAGGACTTTATCCCAAAGACGTCTGCTCCAGAACTGGCCACAATAGCAGATCCAGGAAAGGCAGCAGCAAGTCACTGCCCAGTAGTGGAGTGGGCAAGACGCCTGGAACGACGTCTCTGCTGAGCAGGCTCCACTGCGGCCGGAGATGAATGGGAGACCGCAGCGGCACTGGTTCGAGACTCCCCTTGTGCAGGAGCGGGAACTCGAACCCTAACATTACCCCCCCTCCTAGGGCCCCCCCTTCTCTGGGCCTCGCTGCGTTCAAATGCAGCGATGAGCTGCGGAGCGTGAACATGCTCGGCAGGCTCCCAAGACCTATCCTCAGGCCCATAGCCCCTCCAGTCCACCAAATAAAACTTTTTGCCCCGTACCACCTTACACCCCACGATGGCGTTCACCTCATGGTCATCCGCAGATGAACCCGATGTCCCGGCAGATGACTCAGAAAACCGGGACATGAGCACGGGTTTCAGGAGGGACACGTGAAAGGTGTCGGAGATACCCAGGCGTGGTGGAAGAGCTAAACGGTATACCACAGGGTTAACCTGCTTGAGGACCTTGAAAGGACCCAGGTAGCGGGGTGCCAACTTAGTGGACTCAACTCGCAGCCTGATGTTACGGGCGGAGAGCCACACCAAATCCCCAGGAGCAAATGTAGGAGCGGGGCGCCGATGGGCATCGGCCGAAGACTTCATCCTCTCTTTGGAGGCCTGAATGGCATCCTGCGTGCGGTCCCAAATGTCCCGTGCCTCCACAGCCCAGTCTGCCACCCTGGAATCGGCGGAAGACACGGGCATAGGCACTGGTACCCGCGGATGCTGACCGTAGTTCAGGAGGAATGGGGTCTGTCCGGTGGAATCAGCCACAGCATTGTTTAATGCAAACTCAGCCCATGGTAGCAAGGATGCCCAGTCATCCTGCCTGGCTGAGACAAAATGTCGTAGATAGGTGACCAAGGTCTGGTTGGCCCTCTCTACCAACCCATTCGTCTCAGGATGGTACGCTGAAGAGAGATTTAACTCAATACTGAGTAGACGACAAAGCTCTCTCCAGAACCGAGACGCAAACTGGGGACCTCGGTCACTGACAATCTTGTCCGGCATGCCGTGTAAACGGAAGATGTGCCTAACAAACAACGCTGCCAGAGCCCGTGCAGAAGGTAACCGTGGTAGTGGCACCAGATGCACCATTTTAGAGAAATGGTCGGTGATTACCCAAATGATGGTGCAACCCCGAGACTTGGGCAAGCCCACCACAAAGTCCATCCCAACCATCTCCCAGGGCCTGTCTGCCACCGGCAAAGGGTAAAGTAACCCAGCTGGCCGTTGTCGTGGAGACTTATTTTTGGCGCAGGAGACACACGCCCGAACATAGTCCCCAACATCACGGACCATATGCGGCCACCAATATGTCCTCGCCAGCAATTCAGATGTCCTCTTTGCCCCAAAGTGTCCACCCACCCTGGACGAATGTGCCCAAGAGAGTACCTCCGGTCGCAAATTAGTAGGCACAAAAGTCTTGCCCGGGGGCACAGACTCTAGCGAAACCGGGGCCACTGTTCTCAGGCTCTCTGTGGGGACGATAAGCCGAGGCTCCTCCACCTCCTCCTCCGAGGACACCACAGAGCGAGAGAGAGCGTCGGCACGAATGTTCTTCTCTCCGAGAGGAAATGCAGTGTGAAATGAAACCGGGAGAAGAACAAGGACCATCTGGCTTGGCGAGAATTAAGCCGCTGGGCTGTCTGAAGATATACCAGGTTTTTGTGATCCGTGAAGACTTGGAAGGGAAAGCGAGCTCCCTCCAACAGATGTCTCCACTCCGAGAAGGCCAACTTCATTGCTAGCAACTCCCTGTCCCCGATGGAATAATTCCTCTCTGCTGGTGTGAAGGTCTTGGAGAAAAAGAAGCATGGATGCTTCCGACCTTGAGCATCCTTTTGGAAGAGGACTGCTCCAGCACCAACGGACGAGGCATCCACCTCCAATATAAATGGCTTATCAACATCGGGGCGATGTAGGATGGGAGCTCTAGCGAAATGAGACTTAATAGACGTGAAGGCCTTGGAGACCTCTTCAGACCACAATTTGGGATTAGCTCCCTTTTTGGTAAGGGCAACCACGGGAGCTACCAAAGTTGAGAAGTGGGGAATGAACTGACGGTAGTAATTAATGAACCCCATAAAGCGCTGCACCGCCTTTAGAGAGTGGGGTTCTTGCCAGTCCATCACCGCCTGTAGTTTGGCAGGATCCATAGCCAATCCCTGGGCGGAGATGATATAGCCCAGGAAAGGTAAGGACTCCTGCTCAAACACACATTTCTCCAACTTTGCGTAAAGGGAATTTGCCCGTAGGAGGTCGAAGACCCTGCCAACATCCCTCCGGTGGGAGTCAATATCTGGAGAGAAGATGAGTATATCATCCAGATAGACTATGACCGAGGTGGAGAGCATATCCCGGAAGATGTCATTGACAAAGTCTTGGAAAACGGCTGGAGCATTACAGAGCCCAAAGGGCATCACCAGATATTCGTAATGCCCATCCCTGGTATTAACCCCTTCAAGACCCAGCCTATTTTGACCTTAAAGACCTTGCCATTTTTTGCAATTCTGACCAGTGTCCCTTTATGAGGTAATAACTCAGGAACGCTTCAACGGATCCTAGCGATTCTGAGATTGTTTTTTCGTGACATATTGGGCTTCATGTTAGTGGTAAATTTAAGTCGATAATTTTTGCGTTTATTTGTGAAAAAAATGGAAATTTGGCGAAAATTTTGAAAATTTTGTAATTTTCAAATTTTTAATTTTTATTCTGTTAAACTAGAGAGTTATGTGACACAAAATAGTTAATAAATAACATTTCCCACATGTCTACTTTACATCAGCACAATTTTGGGAACAACATTTTTTTTTGTTAGGAAGTTATAAGGGTTAAAAGTTGACCAGCGATTTCTCATTTTTACAGCAAAATTTACAAAACCATTTTTTTTAGGGACCACCTCACATTTGAAGTCACTTTGAGGGGTCTATATGGCAGAAAATACCCAAAAGTGACACCTTTATAAAAACTGCACCCCTCAAGCTACTCAAAACTACATTCAAGAAGATTATTAACCCTTCAGGTGCTTCACAGGAACTAAAGCAACGTGTAAGGAAAAAATGGACATTTTAATTTTTCCAACAAAAATTTTCTTTTAGCATCAATTTTTCATTTTTACATGGGCATCAGGATAAAATGGATCCTAAAATTTGTTGGGCAATTTCTCCTGAGTACACAGATACCTCATATGTGGTCATAAACCACTGTATGGGCGCACGGCAGGGCTCAGAAGGGAAGGAGCGCCATTTGACTTTTTGAATGGAAAATATGCTGGAATATTTAGCGGTTGCCATGTCACATTTGGAGAGTCCCTGTGTGCCTAAACATTGGAGCTCCCCCACAAGTGACCCCATTTTGGAAACTAGACCCCCTAAGGAACTTATCTAGATGCATAGTGATCATTTTGAACCCCCAGGTGCTTCACAAATTGATCTGTAAAAAAAAGAAAGTACTTTTTTTTCACAAAAATTTTCTTTTAGCCTCAGTTTTTTCATTTTCACATGGGCAACAGTATAAATTGGATCCTAAAATTTGTTGGGCAATTTCTCCTGAGTACACAGATACCTCATATGTGGTCATAAACCACTGTTTGGGCGCATGGCAGGGCTCAGAAGGGAAGCAGCGCCATTTGACTTTTTGAATGGAAAATATGCTGGAATATTTAGCGGTTGCCATGTCGCATTTGGAGAGTCCCTGTGTGCCTAAACATTGGAGCTCCCCCACAAGTGACCCCATTTTGGAAACTAGACCCCCTAAGGAACTTATCTAGATGCATAGTGATCATTTTGAACCCCCAGGTGCTTCACAAATTGATCTGTAAAAAAAAGAAAGTACTTTTTTTTTCACAAAAATTTTCTTTTAGCCTCAGTTTTTTCATTTTCACATGGGCAACAGTATAAATTGGATCCTAAAATTTGTTGGGCAATTTCTCCTGAGTACACAGATACCTCATATGTGGTCATAAACCACTGTTTGGGCGCATGGCAGGGCTCAGAAGGGAAGCAGCGCCATTTGACTTTTTGAATGGAAAATATGCTGGAATATTTAGCGGTTGCCATGTCGCATTTGGAGAGTCCCTGTGTGCCTAAACATTGGAGCTCCCCCACAAGTGACCCCATTTTGGAAACTAGACCCCCTAAGGAACTTATCTAGATGCATAGTGAGCACTTTGAACCCCCAGGTGCTTCACAAATTGATCCGTAAAAAAAAGAAAGTACTTTTTTTTCACAAAAATTTTCTTTTAGCCTCAGTTTTTTTCATTTTCACATGGGCAACAGTATAAATTGGATCCTAAAATTTGTTGGGCAATTTCTCCTGAGTACACAGATACCTCATATGTGGTCATAAACCACTGTTTGGGCGCACGGCAGGGCTCAGAAGGGAAGGAGCGCCATTTGACTTTTTGAATGGAAAATATGCTGGAATATTTAGCGGTTGCCATGTCGCATTTGGAGAGTCCCTGTGTGCCTAAACATTGGAGCTCCCCCACAAGTGACCCCATTTTGGAAACTAGACCCCCTAAGGAACTTATCTAGATGCATAGTGAGCACTTTGAACCCCCAGGTGCTTCACAAATTGATCCGTAAAAAAAAGAAAGTACTTTTTTTTCACAAAAATTTTCTTTTAGCCTCAGTTTTTTTCATTTTCACATGGGCAACAGTATAAATTGGATTCTAAAATTTGTTGGGCAATTTCTCCTGAGTACACAGATACCTCATTTGTGATCATAAACCACTGTTTGGGCGCACGGCAGGGCTCAGAAGGGAAGGAGCGCCATTTGACTTTTTGAATAGAAAATATGCTGGAATATTTAGCGGTTGCCATGTCGCATTTGGAGAGTTCCTGTGTGCCTAAACATTGGAGCTCCCCCACAAGTGACCCCATTTTGGAAACTAGACGCCCTAAGGAACTTATCTAGATGCATAGTGAGCACTTTGAACCCCCCAGGTGCTTTACAGAAGTTTATAACGCAGAGCCGTGAAAATAAAATATCATTTTTTTTTCTCAAAAAATGATTTTTTAGCCCACTATTTTTTATTTTCACAATGGTTACAGGAGAAATTGGACCCCGAAAGTTGTTGTCCAGTTTGTCCTGAGTACGCTAGTACCCCATATGTGGGGGGGAACCACTGTTTGGGCACACGTCAGGGCTCGGAAGGGATGTAGTGACGCTTTGAAATGCCAACTTGATGGAATGGTCTGCGGCATCTTGTTACGTTTGCAGAGCCCCTGATGCGCCTAAACAGTAGAAACTCCCCACAAGTGACCCCATTTTGGAAACTAGACACCGCAAAGAACTTATCTAGATGTGTGGTGAGCACTTTGAACCCCCAAGGGCTACACAGAAGTTTATAACGCCCGGGCATGAAAATAAAAAAATCATATTTTTTCCACAATCAGGATCTTTTAGTCCCCAATTTTTTTATTTTCGCAAGGGTAACATGAGAAATTAGACCCCAAAAGTTGTTGTCCAATTTGTCCTGAGTATGCTGATATCCCATATGTGGGAGAAAACTACTGTATGGGCACACGTCGGGGCTCGGATGGGAAGTAGTGACCTTTTGAAATGCCCACTTGATGGAATGGTCTTCGGGCGTCATGTTACGTTTGCAGAGTCACTGATGTGCCTAAACAGTAGAAACTCCCCACAAGTGACCCCATTTTGGAAACTAGATCCCCAAGGAACTCCTCTAGATGTGTGGTGAGCACTTTGAATCTCCAAGTCCTTCACAGAAGTTTATAACGCAGAGCCGTGAAAATATAAAATTATTTTTTTTCCACAAAAATAATTTTTAGTCCCCAATTTTTTTCCCCAATGTTAACAGGAGAAATTAGAACCCCCAAAGTTGTTGTGCAATTTTTCCCGAGTACGCTGATACCTCATATGTGGGGATAAACCACTGTTTGGGCATACGTCGGGGCTTGGAATAAAGGGAGCACTGTTTGACTTTTTGAACGCAAAATTTGCAGGAATCAATGGTGGCGCCATGTCGCGTATGGAGACCCCCTGATGTGCCTAAATAGTGGAAACCCCTCAATTCTAACTCCAACCCTAACCCCAACACACCCCTAACGCCTACACACACCTAACCCTAATACAAACCCTAATCATAACCCTAACCCCAACACACCCCTAATCCAACTCTAACCATAAACCTAACTACAAGCCTAACCCTAATTCCAACCCTAACCCAAATTCCAACCCTAACCGTAATTCTAACCTTAGCCCTAATGCTAACCCTAACCCTAGTTCTAACCCTAAGGCTGGGTTCATATTGCGTTTTACCAGCCCGTTCAACACGTAGCGTTGACCGGCTGGTAACGGTATAGCATAACGCGATCGCGTTATGCTATACCCGCTAGCGCAGATGAATCAGCAGATAATCACCTGCGGATCAGCAGCAAAATCAGTCGCGGATCAGCAGCGAAATCCGCCGCGGATCAGCAGCGAAATCCGCCGCGGATCAGCAGCGAAATCCGCCGCGGATCAGCAGCGAAATCCGCCGCGGATCAGCAGCGAAATCCACCGCGGATCCGCAGCTAAATCAGTCGCGGATCCACAGCTAAATCAGTCGCGGATCCGCAGCGAAATCAGTCGCGGATGCGCAGCGAAATCCGCCGCGGATCAGCAGCGAAATCCGCCGCCGATCAGCAGCGAAATCCGCTGCGGATCAGCAATGAAATCAGTCGCGGATCCGCAGCGAAATCAGTCGCGGATCCGCAGCGAAATCAGTCGCGGATCCGCAGCGAAATCAGTCGCGGATCCGCAGCGAAATCAGTCGCGGATCCGCAGCGAAATCAGTCGCGGATACGCAGCGAAATCCGCCGCCGATCAGCAGCGAAATCCGCCGCCGATCAGCAGCGAAATCCGCCGCCGATCAGCAGCGAAATCCGCCGCCGATCAGCAGCGAAATCCGCAGCGGATCCGTAGCGAAATCCGCCGCGGATCAGCAGCGATGTCCGCCGCTGATCAGCAGCGAAATCCGCCGCGGATCAGCAGCGAAATCCGCAGCGGATCAGCAGCGAAATCCGCCGCGGATCAGCAGCGAAATCCGCCGCGGATCAGCAGCGAAATCCGCCGCGGATCAGCAGCGATATCCGCCACGGATCCGCAGCAAAATCAGCTGCGGATCAGCAGCAAAATCCGCTAGGAAAAAAAAAAAAAATTCTTTATTTTTTTTATTTGTCCCTACCTATGATAAAGGGGGGGTTCATTTACTTTTTTTTATTTTGATCACTGTGACAGTTTATCACAGTGATCAAAATAAATTTTTGAACACTGGGGGGCGCACTGCGCATGCGCCGGCCGGCGGGCGCACTGCGCATGCGCCCGCCATTTTCCAATATGGCGGCGCCCATGAAGAGGCCCGGGCGGACGCCGGGCCCGATCGTGGACATCGGTGGATCGGGAGAGGTGAGTAGGGGGGTCGGAAGGCTGGGGGGGGGGATAGGAAGTGGGGGCAGTGGACCAAAAGAGGAGGGAGCTGTAAGTGACGGCGGTGACCGATCGCTGCCATCTTTCGGTGGCGGCGGCCGATCACCGCCGTGACTCGGTTGGGGGGGTCAGGGCTCGGTCTCCAGCCATGGCAGATGCTATTGCAGCATCGGCCATGGCTGGATTGTAATATTTCACCAATTAAATTGGTGAAATATTACACATTGCTCTGATTGGCTGTTTCACTTTTAACAGCCAATCAGAGCGATCGTGGCCACGGGGGGGTTAAGCCAACCCCCCTGTGGTGAAGCACAAAGGGTCCTGTAACTGCGGGTCGGGTGACCTTTCAGTGACCCCGGTCTCCCGGCCCGCAGGGACGAGATCCTTTCATGACGCCACATAGGCGTCATGGGTCGGATTGGCACAGGTTTTCATGACGCCTACGTGGCGTCATGGGTCGGGAAGGGGTTAAAAGCCGTCTTCCATTCGTCCCCTCACGGATGCGAATCAGGTTATAAGCACCGCGCAGATCTAGTTTAGTAAATACCCTTGCTCCCCGAAGCCTATCAAATAGCTCAGAGATCAGGGGCAACGGGTACTTGTTTTTAACGGTGATGGCGTTAAGACCTCTGTAATCTATACACGGACGTAATTCTCCGTTTTTCTTCTGCACGAAGAAAAATCCCGCCCCTGCCGGTGACACCGACTTCCTAATAAACCCTCTTGCCAGGTTCTCCTGAATATATTGCGACATGGCCTCTGTCTCAGGAAGAGAGAGGGGATAGACCCTTCCCCGAGGAGGTTCTGCGCCAGGCAAGAGGTCGATAGGACAGTCATAGGGGCGATGAGGCGGAAGAGTCTCCGCAGCCTTCTTGGAGAACACGTCTGCATATGACCAGTAGTGCTTGGGAAGTGGAGTAAGATCTGCGGGTAACTCAGTAGTGGTAACCTGGACGCAACTTCTGACACATCTGCCTGTACATGCATCACTCCAACCCAGTATCCTACCCGAAGTCCACTCTATATGTGGGGAGTGGAAACGGAGCCAAGGTATACCTAGTAGGATCTCGTCTATTCCCTCGGGAAGGACGAGTAGGGAAATAAATTCCTGATGGGAAGGAGATACAGACAATGCAAGTGGGACAGTCTGGTGTGTAATTTGTGAGGGCAATGACGACCCATTCACTACCCGAACAGTCACTGATTTGTCAAGCGCCACCAGAGGTATTGCATGACGGCGAGCAAAGCTAGAGGACATGAAATTCCCCTCTGCTCCTGAGTCCACGCAAAGGTCGGCGGTGAGAATGGAAGTACCAACAGTGATTGTCCCTTTAAATGTTATCTTGGAGGAAAATGCCGCTGTCTCTAGTGAACCTCCTCCCAGGGCCACTAGACGCGATCGCTTCCCCGATCGCTGTGGACATCTGTTGGCATAGTGTCCTGTCTGCTGACAATGGTTACAAACCACGGATACTCGGACGGACCGAGACTTAGGTCCTGCATGAGGAACTTCTGTGGCCTTTTGAGGTTCGGACGCCAGATCGGGGAATTCGAGAGGTTTGGCAAAGGTAGGAGCCAACCGAAACCTCTGCCTACACTGGGCCCGCTCCAACCTCCGCTCGTGAAAACGGAGGTCAATGCGGGTAGATATGGAGATAAGCTTCTCCAGTGTGGCGGGAATCTCCCTGGTAGCCAAAGCGTCTTTAACATGGTCAGCCAGTCCCCGCCAGTAGATAGGAATAAGAACTTTATCAGACCAATCTAGCTCAGCAGCCAGAGTCCGAAACTGGACGGAAAACTGACTGACCAAAGACGAACCCTGTGTCAATGCCAGC
The DNA here is from genome assembly GCA_033576555.1 of Oophaga sylvatica. Lineage (NCBI taxonomy): Eukaryota > Metazoa > Chordata > Amphibia > Anura > Dendrobatidae > Oophaga > Oophaga sylvatica. The sequence goes on from JARQOD010000087.1 coordinate 76,802, forward strand.
AGTTGTAGCGCCGTATCGTGGGTGACCTGGGGTCCTAAAAAGACCTTTTTAAGAGCCTCCAAGAAACGAGGAGCACTCTGCACCACACGATCATCGCGCTCCCACAGCGGCGTTGCCCACTCCAACGCTCTGCCCGAGAGTAGAGAAAGTACAAAACCCACTTGTGCCCGATCCGTGGGAAAACGTGCAGCCAGAAGCTCGAGATGTATAGAGCACTGACTCACGAATCCCCGACATTGCTTGCTATCACCGGCAAACTTGTCAGGAAGCGGGAGGTGGGATAATGTAGGGGCAGAGGTGGCAGAGGACAAACTGGCTGCAGCCACGCTAGCAGCCTGAACAGCGACTGCGGTAACATCCACAGCTGAGGTTGTGCTCTCAAGAGCCTCCAACCTACCCTTCAGCTGCTGGATGTACTGCAATAGACGCTGTTCGTCCGCCATTTTACTAGCCAGACCCTGGCGCTAATATTATGTTAGGGTCTGCGGAACGCACCAAATATATAAAGTGGAGAGGTGCGTTCGCAGCCCGGGGTCCACCGTGCAAGCAAAGCCTGCTGCTAGTAAGATGACGAAAGTAGCGAACTCTGTTATCCCGCAGAGTCGCTAAAATAAACGCCGTAGCGCGTTGTGGCAGTAAGTGCAGACTCTGTTAATTCACAGAGCCGCTAACGGGATGCCACAGTGCTATATGGCGATATGTGCGAACTCACTTAGCTTCAGTGAGCCGCAAAGTAAAACGCTAGGGCGCTGTCTAGCGTCGAGAGTGAACCCTGTTACGTCACAGAGCCGCTGAGAACAAACACCGTGTCCTGTCAGGCTCTCAGGCACACGGTTAATTGCTAAGCGAGCATAATACGTGGTCATGCGCTAATGTCCTCGCGGGAGTCACCCGCAATCTATGGCGTCTGAACGCCAGACCCTGGATACGGCAATCAAACTCCTCACCGGTTATGCCGGTAATCTAGGGCATCTAGGACACCGACCCTGACCAGCTAGCACACTAAACTCCTCACCGATTAAGTCGGTATTCTAGTGGCTTATTTCAGCCGGGTCCCTAACCACACACACGCATGACCACACTGGCGCATAGCATACAATGGTTGATATTAGCGCATGGCGGCCCAGCCATGCTACCCTTTTATAGCAACAGCTACAGGACCTTCCAGGAACAAGGACCAATGAGAACCTGTTCAGAAGACTAGTAGTAACAGGGCCTTCCTGGCGGGCCAATAGGAGCTGCTGCAATACCTGAGCATGTGACCCCTGATCTCCAATGAGAGATCTCACTCTGGGCACGCTCAGAAGGGAAAATGCAGGACTTTATCCCAAAGACGTCTGCTCCAGAACTGGCCACAATAGCAGATCCAGGAAAGGCAGCAGCAAGTCACTGCCCAGTAGTGGAGTGGGCAAGACGCCTGGAACGACGTCTCTGCTGAGCAGGCTCCACTGCGGCCGGAGATGAATGGGAGACCGCAGCGGCACTGGTTCGAGACTCCCCTTGTGCAGGAGCGGGAACTCGAACCCTAACACATACCCTGGTGATTTTGGCCTGATAACATGCACAGAAGTTGACACAAATGGGTGTGAATGGCTACTAAAGGTAACATCCTCACCTGTGACCTGTTTGCTTGTAATCAGTGTATGTGCATAAAAGCTGAGTGAGTTTCTGGGATCCAGACAGACTCTTGCATCTTTCATCCAGCCACTGACATTTCTGGACTGTGAGCCATGGGGAAAGCAAAAGAAATGTCAATGGATCTACGGGAAAAGGTAGTTGAACTGTATAAAACAGGAAAGGGATGCAAAAAGATATCAAAGGAATTGATAATGTCAGTCAGCAGCGTTCACACTGTGATTAACAAATGGTAAATCAGGGGCTCTGTAAAAACAAAACCATGGTCAGGTAGGCCAACAAAAGTGTCATCCACAACTGCCAGGAAAATTGTTTGGGATGCAAATAAAAACCCACAAATAACATCAGCTGAAATACTGGACTCTCTGAAAACTAGCGGTGCGGCTATTTCAAGATGTACAATAAGGAGGCACTTGAAAAAAAATGGGCTGCATGGTCGACTCACCAGAAGAAAGCCATTACTGTTCATATGCCACAAAGTATCTTGCCGACAATACGCAAAACAGCACAGAGACAAGCCTCAAAACTTCTGGAACAAGGTAATTTGGAGTGACGAGACCAAAACTGAACTTTTTGGCCACAACCATAAATGTTATATTTGGAGAGAGGTCAACAAGACCTATGATGAAGGAACACCATTCCTACTGTAAAGCACGGAGGTGGATCGCTGATATCTTGGGGATGTGCGAGCTACAAAGGCACAGGACACTTGGTCAAAGTTGAAGGAAAGATGAATGCAGCACGTTATCAGCAAATACTGGAGGCAAATTTGCAATCGTCAGCCCGGAAGCTGAGCATGGGACATATTTGGACGTTCCAATATGACAACGATCCAAAACACAAGGCCAAGTCGACCTGTCATTGGCTACAGCAGAACAAAGTGAAGGTTCTGGAGTGGCCATCTCAGTCTCCTGACCTCAATATCATTGAGCCACTCTGGGGAGATCTCAAGCACGCAGTTAATGCTAGACAGCCCAGGAAGTTACAGGAACTGGAGGCTTTTTGCCAATAAGAGTGGGCAGCTTTACCTTCTTAGAAAATAAAGAACCTCATCCACAACTACCACAAAAGACTTCAAGCTGTCATTGATGCTAGAGGGAGCAATACACGGTATTAAGAAATGGGGTATGTAAACTTTTGATCAGGATCATTTGGATGTTTTGGATTGTCATTATAATTTAAAAAGAGAAAACACTGTAGTTTGACAATGAATGGCTTCACCCAACCACTAACCATGAGTGGAGAAAAAGGTTTGGTGTTATCATTCATATTCTCTAAAAAAAAGGCCAAGAAGGCAAAAATTCTGCACGGGTATGTAAACTTTTGAGAACAATTATATGTTAAGACTAGAACTGCGATTAACTAAAGACCCCAAGTCAGACCCCTGTATAAAAACATCCGACCAAACTAAATAACTAAAGATCCCAAGTCATACCCTTGAATAAAAACATCAGACCAAGCTGAATGACTAAAGACCCCAGGCCAGACTTTCTAAATCCACAAAATCAGACCCCAGAATTACTTTAGACCCCATGTAAGACCCCTGAATAACAACCATCCTCTTATAACACAGACCCCAGAATCCTAAACACAGGAATCAGACCAAACCCCTAAACAAATAAAGACCCAGACCAGACCCCCGGATTATATACAGACTACAATCCAGAACTAATTTACTATAGACTATTCCCCCAAATACAGACCCTATGTCATGCTGTGATGGTCTTTGGTAAGGAAGGGGGGTCTCAAACTGTCCCTGGAACTGGGACCCTAACTATCCCTGTCCTGGTGGTACTCTTTAAGGTAGAGAGACCTCAGTCTCCGACCTTAGTATGCTCCTGTTAAACCTTGATCTGCCCCCTTCCCCCACCCTATGAGGCCTGCAACCCAAATGTAAGGTAAACAAGACACAAAGACAAAACAGGGATAACAGAAAGTAACAAACACACAAATGTGGAGCCCAGCTGTGCTTGGATTCCTAATCTCCAGAAGGGTGCACTGAAGGTAATCACCACTAGAGGTCCAACATTTACATTCACACACCTTCACCCATCCCTGAGACCACCAGAGGGAGCTGTCTAGAGATAGAAAATGAGGGTGAAGTGCAGAGAGTTAGTTAGTCTGAGGGCTGCAGCCTGCAGTGTCACCTCGTAGTGAGCGCAGTGGAAAGCAGTGAGCTCAGTTTTGTGCAGTCTAGCTCACAGAGCAGTCTGAAGAGAGAGAGAGACTGCAGTCTAGTTCAACAGAGTGGAGGCTAGTAAAAGTGGAACGGAAACCACTCCAGCCTAATCAGAGCTGAATCTAGTGAGTGAAGCTTAGTGAGAAAGCGTGCCGACGCTTAGAAAGCGGTGAAGAAGAAGAAGAAGCAGCCCACCAACTGCCAGTGTGTGATCGTGTGAGGGCCCGGGTAGGCCGAAGGCGAGTGTAAAGCAAGTGAGGGACAGAGGAGCCTAAACAGCTCATCCCAATCATTACAACCGGACACCGGGTCCGAGCTTACTGGAATCTTCACGACCAGTAGGAGATACCGGAGTTCCTGCGGGACTACAAGTCGCAGGAGCCCTTTAGTGCTGATACGTAACTGGGTCAGGAAGACAGGAGTCTGGTCGGCGCAACCATTAGAGACTGTGTTCTTTCAAGAGAAGGCCCTACACAAGGTCAGTCGGGCGTAAAGTTGGAGACAGACTCAGGCCTAGTTTCACACAGGTCAGAGACTCATTTTAGGAGTAAGGAGGCCCTATACCTACTCAGTGGGAGGAACTGGATGTGCATCCTTCACCCTACAGCGCCCCGGGACGTGCCTGCAATAACAACAGTAAAGGTACAGAAAGAGACTTTTGTGTATGTGTCCATCTTATTACTCCTACTGTCGGATTCTCCTCCGTCCTGCACCCTTACATTCTATCTACCCTGAAGGACCCAGCCTTACCTGTGGAAGGCTTAACACCTTGCTGCCCAATACCAACCCTGCAGCGGACCTATACAGCAGCGCTGGTCACCCTGAACAGGCACCACAGGTGGTGTCACGAACATTCAACAAACCTTTTAATCCCCTGTAAATATCCCCTTTTTGAGGTGAGTCCCAGGGCCACGGACCGAGCTGCAGCTACCGTGACATCCCCATAGAAGTGGACGGGCTCGGTGTCGAGTACCCCACGGCCCTGGCGGGCGACTCATCTATCTGGCGTCACGAACAGGATTCTGAAGCTCGTGAAACGCGAGTCCTGTGTGCCTGAATTGACTGTTTTGTGCAAAAAAACTGTATTTGCCATTTTTGTGACTTTGCCGCCATTTTTCCGCCATGTTCGTGCCATGAGGCGCTGGTGAAGAAGAGGGGTGTGAATTCGTGGGCGTAACCCCCCCTGTGGCGCGAAAATTATGGCCGCCCTGTCTAAGTGTTTCTACAACATAAGATCATGCCCCACTGCAAAGGAGATCCGCCTCCTCATCCTCCTCAGTGGGAGGAAAAGAAAGCGAAAGTCCCGCCTCCACAGAAAAGACCAGGCCACTCCTGTTAGAAACTTCAGTCTGGACTGGAGAGAGATGGCGGAAGGACAGGAGTCGCTGTGTGGGGGAAAGGAGGTGTGCAAACCCTTCCCTCACGAAGAGGCGCAGCCTGTGCCTGAACCATCCCCAGTTCTGGAAGGAGATGGAGAGCGATATAAGGAGGAGGAGGTGGACGCGGCCCTGCTGGATCTGGCCCGGCACCGGGCTGAAGTAGAGCAGATGGAGCGAAGCTGGAGGGCCCAGAAGCTGCGGCTGCAGCAGAGCCGATCGCTCCTCCCACCTGTGATCCCGGCATCAGAAGCCGCCCAAGGAGCGAGTCCCATCGCAGACGCCACCGCTGCCTTACCTGTCCCCACAGAGAATCAGCGGAGGAATCCCTGCCGACGCCGCTTGCATCAGAGCTGTGCACGCTGCCAGCATCGTCAGAGGGAGACAGGCCCTGCGGCCTGGAGAACCGGGACGAGCTGGCTCCCCAATCAGGATCCGAGCCGGCTCCTGCACCTGTAGGTGCCGAGCGTCGCCTGTCCCAGCAGCGTTGCCAGAAGCAGCATGATCAAGGTACTGTGCAGGGGCTGCGGCGGCAGGGGGCTGGACATGATCTGGTAGCAAAAGCCACCAGGCGCCATCAGACCCTGGTGGCCCCAAAGTAACTGACATGTGGGAACTCCCTGAGGAGTATCAGGAGACCCCTGGCGTGACCCCACATGCTAAGTAAAGTAAATGCAGAACCCGAATAGGGTTAACAGTACTGTGAGAAAGTTGAAGAGTTGCTGCACCCGGACAGGTGTTGGCCTGTCAGTTTAAAATGTTTACATATCTTATGAGGTTTGATATACCCCAGTTGGGTAAAGAGTGATAATGTGATGATAATAATAATGTTTCTTCGGAAATGGACTGGTGCTGAGGACTCTTGCAGCACAGAGACACCTTTTCAAATAGTTAGACTTCGGTGCTCCATCTTGGTTTACGTAAACCAGTGCTACCTCAAACTCAAAACCCGTTTGGTGTGGCCGAAGGTGAGGTCTGCTACAGTGAAGTCTTGCAGCCCACCCAGGACCACCGTTGGAGGTTTAGAGCGGGTCCTCCACAAGTATATGTCTACTTGAACTGTGAAGCTACTCATATTTGCACTATACTTGATGTTGATATTAAAAGTGTTATTTATTATGCAACGGTTAAAGATCCTCACCTCCCGTAAGGGAAGAGTTAATGTTAATGTTGGATTCAAAAATGTTTTTCTTTCAGCCCGGGAGTGCTGAGTTTTACCAGGGGGGGTGTGGAGCCCAGCTGTCTTGGATTCCTAATCTCCAGAAGGGTGCACTGAAGGTAATCACCACTAGAGGTCCAACATTTACATTCACACACCTTCACCCATCCCTGAGACCACCAGAGGGAGCTGTCTAGAGATAGAAAAGAAGGGTGAAGTGCAAACGAGTTTGTTAGTCTGAGTGCTGCAGCCTGCAGTGTCACCTTGTAGTGAGCGCAGTGGAAAGCAGTGAGCTCAGTTTTGTGCAGTCTAGCTCACAGAGCAGTCTGAAGAGAGAGAGAGACTGCAGTCTAGTTCAACAGAGTGGAGGCTAGTAAAAGTGGAACGGAAACCACTCCAGCCTAGTCAGAGCTGAATCTAGTGAATGAAGCTTAGTGAGAAAGTGTGCCGACGCTTAGAGAGCGGTGAAGAAGAAGAGAAGAAGCAGCCCACCAACTGCCAGTGTGTGATTGTGTGAGGGCCCGGGTAGAGCGAAGGCGAGTGGAAAGCAAGTGAGGGACAGAGAAGCCTAAACAGCTCATCTCAATCATTACAACCGGACACCGGGTCCGAGCTTACTGGAATTTTCACGACCAGTAGGAGTTCCTGCGGGACTACAAGTCGCAGGAGCCCTTTAGTGCTGATACGTAACTGGGTCAGGAAGACAGGAGTCTGGTCGGCGCAACCATTAGAGACTGTGTTCTTTCAAGAGAAGGCCCTACACAAGGTCAGTCGGGCGTAAAGTTGGAGACAGACTCAGGCCTAGTTTCACACAGGTCAGAGACTCATTTTAGGAGTAAGGAGGCCCTATACCTACTCAGTGGGAGGAACTGGATGTTCATCCTTCACCCTACAGCGCCCCGGGACGTGCCTGCAATAACAACAGTAAAGGTAAGAAAAGACTTATGTGTGTGTGTCCATCTTATTACTCCTACCGTCGGATTCTCCTCCGTCCTGCACCCTTACATTCTATCTACCCTGAAGGACCCAGCCTTACCTGTGGAAGGCTTAACACCTTGCTGCCCAATACCATCCCTTCAGCGGACCTATACAGCAGCGCTGGTCACCCTGACCAGGCACCACATGTGGCATCACGAACATTCAACAAACCTTTTAATCCCCTGTAAATATCCCCTTTTTGAGGTGAGTCCCAGGGCCACGGACCGAGCTGCAGCTACCGTGACATCCCCCATAGAAGTGGACGGGCTCGGTGCCAAGTACCCCACGGCCCTGGCGGGCGACTCACAAACACCAAAGGTAACAAGGTATATAGTGAAGGGTAAGAATGTACCAACGAATGCGAAAGCATACACCCAAAAGCAGCTTGCAGCAATCTCCAGTATCAACAATGATCTCCAATTCAGACAGCGTCTCCACGGAGCTAGGAAGCAGAGTTTTCACTGGCCAGGTTTTATAGGGAGAAGTAATGACCAGATGAGAAGCAGCTAAATGGAGCTGCAAGTTTCTCACCAGCATAGAAAGGGTTGTTAACCTCTTCAGCACCGAAGGAAACCGAATCCATTTAATATGGGACACACAGAATAAGTGGAAGATTTGAGATTCACAATACATAGTGATCTTCTAATCTCAGATCTCCTAGAAGGACCCAGACCAGACCCCTGAATAAATACAGACCCCAGATCAGACTCTGCAAAGATCTGTTCCTTTTCCTGCAGTCAGGAGCTTAGGAGTGAAGAGACTGCAGCACGCGTCACAGGTGAGTATTTAGTCAGGACACGAAGCCCAAGAGATGGATTGTCGGGTATGACTTGGAGACTTGGGGTCTTATTTCAAAAACCAAGAAACTACACAAATACATACCAAGCCTAAACCCTCAAATAACTAAAGACCCCATGTCAGACTCCTGAGTAAAGAAATGGGGCAGCTTCTCATGAGGATGATGAAACCCTCCTGCACAAAGAATGGACATGAGACCTGACAGCAATTCCCCCTCCCCCTGCACAAACGGTGGCGGCAGACGATACAGCTCCTGAACTCCTATATTGATAGGATTGCCTAGCTTCCGGGCCCCTGCTTCAGGACATGGCCATCTATGTGTGCATAAAAGTGTGTAGCCCAGCTGTGCCTGGAGTCACATTTCCCCAGGGGGATGCACCAAAGGTAACACGCACAGAGACCTGATATGCACACAACAAACCTTCACTATTTCCTAGAGCCACCAGAGGGAGCCCTTTTGCAGTATATAAGGGAAGTGAAGACACAGCAGTTACCTCAGATGAGATCAGATGAGATCTGTGAGAGATTAGCTGGGAGTGTGAGACAGTTTAGTCATCTCAGGCAGTCTAGCTGAGAACGTGCCTAGACTATTCACCTCAGAGCTGAGAGGAGTAGAGAGTTGTGAAAGCACCTGAAGACTGCAGCTTGAGCTTAGTTCAATGTGTGGAGGCTAGTAAGAGTGGAGGAAGATAGCCACTTCAGCCTGGTCAAACTGAGTCAACTGAGGGCAGTTTCAGTGAGTAAGCAGTGCCGACGCTTTGAGAGCGGTGAAGAGAAAGAAGAATCAGCTAACCTCTGCTAGTGTGCTTATGTTATCGGTCGGAGTAGAACGAAAGGCGAGTGGAAGTGAAGAAGAGAGTAACGGAGGTTGAAACAGCATTGGTAGCTTACCTCTACTCTGAATACCGGACACCGGGTCCGAGCTTGCTAGCATCTACACGACTAGTAGGAGATACCGGAGACCCTGCTGGACTACAGGTCGCAGGGGCCCAAGAGTGTTGATATGTAACCGGGGTCAGGAAGACAGGAGTCCGGTCGGCCAACCATTAGAGACACTGTTCTATCCAAGAGAAGGCCTCACCACAAAATCAGCCAGGCGTATAAGTGAAGACAGAGTTAGACTTCGTTTCATACAGGTCAGAAACTCATACAACAGGAGTAAGGAGGCCCTACACCTACTCAGTTGGAATACTGGACGTGCATCCTCCACCCTGCCAGCATCCCGGGACCTGCCTGCTATTCCACCAGTAAAGGTACAGAAAGAGACTTTTGTGTGTGTGTCTGCCTTATTGCCCCTGCGGCTGAAAGGCCCCCTTCTCCATCCTGCACCCCTATACCGCCATATACCCTGAGGGACCAGTCTTGCCTGTGGAAGACTTAACACCCCAGTAACAACCCCTCAGTGGATCTACCCTGCAGCGCTGGTCACCCTGACCAGGTACCACAGGTGGCGTCACGAACAAACTGTAAATACTTTATTCCCCTGTAAATATCCCACATTTGAGATGAGCCCCCAGGGCCAGGGAAACGAGCTGCGCTACCCGTGACATCCCCATTGAAGTGAACGGGCTCAGTGCCGAGTACCCCACAGGCCCTGGCTGTGCAACTCAAAAGTATCAGCAGAATGACAACAGGTGGCAGAAAACTGGAGACAATTCCCATGATCCTTCACGCTGCATTTCGTTCATGATCTGGCTGCATAGTAAATTCTACAGTGTCCTGAGCTTCGTGTCGTGCCATTGTGTCAGGATTTAACAATCAGTGCATATTGTACGTCGTCTATGTACCCTCCATGGTATCATATCCTGATGATATCATAATCTCAGGATTTACCCAGCAATCTCATAATTACACGGCATCCAGAGACTCGGATAATCTCCAGCATTCACAATATACTTAAAAGCAAGAGCAAAGAGCAATTCCTGCGAGAATAGAACAGCGTGCACATGGGGAAGGCCGCGTGCGGGGCCCCGGGGTCTAATGAGCAGAGAAGTATGGGACATTGTCTCATTGTTCACACTCCGAGGTTTACACAAAGGACCAAAAGTGACCGTACATATCAAAGAGAGGTCACATCAATGCTTGTGCAACTGACAGCTATGATTCTCTGTCATCCCCCCATCCTCCAGATTCCTCTGTCCTCCACCTCCCTCCAGACCCCTCTGTCCTCCACCTACTCCCTCCAGACTCCTCTGTCCTCCACCTACTCCCTCCAGACTCCCCTGTCCCCTTCCCTCCACCTTCCTCTGTCATCCACCTCCCTCCAGACTCCTCTGTCCTCCACCTCCCCCTGTCCTCCTCCTCCAGACGCCTCTGTCCTCCACCTCCCTCCAGTCTCCTCTGTCCTCCACCTCCCCTCCACCTTCCTCTGTCCTCCTCCAGACTCCTCTTTCCTACACCTCCCTCCAGACGCCTCTGTCCTCCACCTCCATCCAGATTCCTGTTCTCCACCTCCTTCCTCCAGACTCCTCTGTCCTTCTCTTTCCCTTAAGACAAGATTCAATTCTACAGATTCCTTCTTGGTCCTCCCTCCTCCTCTGTCCTCCACCTCCCTCCAGATTCCTCTGTCCTTCCTCTTCCAGACTCCTTTCTTTCCACACTCCTCTGTCATCCCTCCTCAAGACTCCTGTCCTCCTCCTCCTCCATACTCCTCTTTCCAGACACATCTGTCCTCCCATCCTCCAGACTCCTGCACTTTCCTCTGTCCTCCTCCTCCATCTCCAGACTCCTCTGTCCTCCTCCCTCCAGACACCTTGTCCTGCTTCCTCCACTCTTCCTCCCTCCAGACTTCTCTTCCTTCTCCCTCCAGACTCATCTGTCCTCCTCACCCTCCAGTCACCTCTGTTCTCCATCTCCCTCCAGACACCTCTGTCCTCCACCTACCTCCAGACACCTCTGTCCTCCACCTCCCTCCAGACACTCAGTCCTCCACCTCCCTCCAGACTCCTCTGTCCTCTACCTCCCTCCAGACACTTTGTCCTCCTGCTTCCTCCACTCTTCCTCCCTCCAGACTTCTCTTCCTTCTCCCTCCAGACTCCTCTGTTCTCCTCCTCACCCTCCAGTCACCTCTGTCCTCCATCTCCCTCCAGACACCTCTGTCCTCCACCTACCTCCAGACACCTCTGTCCTCCACCTCCCTCCAGACACCTCAGTCCTCCACCTCCCTCCAGACTCCTCTGTCCTCTACCTCCCTCCAGACACCTTGTCCTCCTGCTTCCTCCACTCTTCCTCCCTCCAGACTCCTCTTCTTCCTCCCTCTAGACTCCTCTGTCCTTCTCTTTTCCCTTAAGACAACACTCAATGCTCCACATTCCTTCTCGGTCTTCCCTCCTCCTCTGTCCTACAAACAGCTCTCAACTCTCTGGATTCCTTCTCTGTTCTCTTTCCTGCAGACCCCTTTGTCCCCTCCAGACCCCCTGCTGTCCTCCTCCAGACCCTCTACTAGATCGATGCTCATCTCCCAGGAAAAGTGAAGGAATGGACCTGAGAGGCTCGATCCTGCCGTCCCTGACATTATCTGTTAGCGGAGACAGAGGACGTTTACATCCAGCAATATCATTGTGCATCAAGACCATAAAACCAGGGGAATCGTTCAGAGTCAATTTGCTTGTACATTCCTGTACAACATCTCCTGTACCAGCTATGAAATCAGAACATAGATTTGGGGAGTATCTGTGATCCAGTAGATTTCTGAGGTTCATTAGAGCCAATTGTGTCTACCAGGTCAGCTTTGAACTCCTGGTTCATTATAAAAGGAAAGGAGAACAAAGGCGAGGAGAGTAAATTAGAGGAGCAAAGTAGAGAAAGGAAGCAGATGAGAGAAGAAATCAGAGAAGAGAGGAGAGAAAATGAACAGTGGAAGAGGAGAGAAAGGAAGAAATGAATAGAGCAAAGGAGAAGAGGACAATAAATAACAGGAAAAGGGTAGGAGAGCAGTGAGAAATGGAAATGGGGTCAATAAGAGAGCAAGGAAATAGAGGAGAACTAAGGATTAGAGAAGAAAGGAGCAAAAAGAAGAGAGGCAAAGAAGAAGAGAGGCAAAGAAGAAGAAGATAGGCAAAGAAGAAGAGGCGAAGAAGAAGAGAGGCAAAGAAGAAAAAGAGAGGCGAACAAGAAGAGAGGCAAACAAGAAAAGGCAAAGAAGAAGAAAAGAGGCAAACAAGAAGAAGAGAGGAAAAGAAGAAAAAGAGAGGCGAACAAGAAGAAGAGAGGCAAACAAGAAAAGGCAAAGAAGAAAAAGAGGCAAAGAAGAAGAAGAGAGGCGAACAAGAAATAGAGAGGCGAAGAAGAGAGGCGAAGAAGAAGAGAGGCAAAGAAGAAAAAGAGAGGCGAACAAGAAGAAGAGAGGCAAACAAGAAAAGGCAAAGAAGAAAAAGAGGCAAAGAAGAAGAGAGGCGAACAAGAAGAAGAGAGGCAAAGAAGAAAAAGAGAGGCAAACAAGGAAAGGCTAGACAAAAAACAGGCAAAGAAGAAGAGAGGCGAACAAGAAGAAGAAATGCAAAGAAGAAAAAGAGAGGCAAAGAAGAAAAAGAGGCAAAGAAGAAGAGAGGCGAACAAGAAGAAGAGAGGCGAAGAAGAGAGTCGAACAAGAAGAAGAGAGGCAAAGAAGAAAAAGAGAGGCAAACAAGGAAAGGCTAGAAGAAAAACAGGCAAAGAAGAAGAGAGGCGAACAAGAAGAAGAGAGGCAAAGAAGAAAAGGAGAGGAAAACAAGAAGAAGAGAGGCAAACAAGAAAAAGAGAAACAAACAAGAAAAGGCAAACAAGAGAGACGAAGAAGAAAGAAGGAGAAGAAAGAAGAAGAGATAAGAACAGAGAAAGAGGAGAGAGCAGAGAAGAGAGAAGAAGAAGAGAACAAAGGACAAGAGAAGAGAGCAATAGAAGCAAATATGAAAAACTAGATGGAGGCCGGATGCTATCGCATCGGGAGGGCGGTAATGTCATGATGGGGGCAGGCTTTGCAGCGTTGAGAATCTCTCCCCCCATGTGCTCACCCACCTATCCACTCTTTCTTTAAAACTGCGCATGCGCTCCTCCTGTACAAAGATGGCGGCGGTCAGTAAATCATTCAGCTGATCCCGGCGGTGGCGTGTTCGCGACGGTGTCCGCTGGTAGTACCGCGCAAGAGAATGCGTACAGCGTATACAGTGTGTGTGGTGCGTTTGATGTATACAGAGTGTGTGTGTGTGTGGTGCATACGGTGTATACAGTGTGTGTGTGTGGTGCATTCGGCGTGTACTGTGTGCAGAGTGTGTATGGTGTGTACAGCGTACACAGTGTGTGTGTGGTGCGTACGGCGTAAAGTGTGTGTGTGTGTGTTGTGCGCATGGCGTATACAGTGTGTGTGTGTGGTGTGTACGGCGTATACAGTGTGTGTGCGAATGGTGCATATGGCGCATACAGTGTGTGTGTGTGTGGTGCCTACAGCGGATACATTGTATGTGTGTGTGTGGTGCGTACGGTGTATACAGTGTGTGTGGTGTGTACGGCGTATACAGTGTGTGTGTGTGGTGCGTATGGCGTATACAGTGTGTGTGGTGCGTACGGCGTATACAGTGTGTGTGTGGTGCATATGACGTATACAGTGTGTGTGTGGTGCGTACGGCGTATACAGTGTGTGTGTATGCAAATATACTGTGTGTGTGGTGCATACAGCATATACAGTGTGTGGGTGGTGCGTACGGCGTATACAGTGTGTGGTGCATACAGCGTATACAGTGTATGTGTGTGTGGTGCGTACGGCGTATACAGAGTATGTGTGTGTGTGGTGCGTACGGTGTATACAGTGTGTGTGTATGTGGTGCGTACGGTGTATACAGTGTGTGTCTGTGTGATGCGTACGGCGTATACAGTGTGTGTGTGTGGTGCGTAAGGCATAAACAGTGTGTGTGGTGCGTACGGCGTATACAGTGTGTGTGGTGCGTACAGCGTATACAGTGAATGTGTGTGTGGTGCGCACGGCATATACAGTGTGTGTGGTGCGTACGGCGTATACAGTGTGTGTATGTGGTGCGTACGGCGTATACAATGTGTGTGTTGCGTGCGGCGTATTCAGTGTGTATGTGTGTTGTGTGTATGGCGTATACAGTTTGTGTGGTGCGTACGGCGTATACAATGTGTGTGTTGCATATGGCGTATTCAGTATGTATGTGTGTTGTGTGTATGGCGTATACAGTGTGTGTGGTGCGTACGGCGTATACAGTGTGTGTGTGTGGTGCGTACGGCGTATGCAGTGTGTGTATGTGGTGCGAACGGCGTTTACAGTGTGTGTTGTCGTATGGTGTATACAGTGTGTGTGTGTATGGCAAATACCCTGTGTGTGTGTGTGGTGCGTATGGCGTATACAGTGTGTCTGTGGTGCATACAGCGTATACAGAGTGTGTGTGGTGCGTACGACGTATACAGTGTGTGTATGTGGTGCATACAGCGTACACGTGTGTGTGTTGCGTACGACGTATACAGTGTGTGTTCGTACGGCGTATACAGTGTGGATGTGTGGTGCATACGGCGTATACAGCGTGGGTGTGTGGTGTGTACAGTGTATACAGTGTGTGTGTGGTGCGTACGGCGTATACAGTGTGTGTGGTGCGTACGGCGTATACAGTGTGTGTGTGTTGCGTACGGCGTATACAGTGTGTGTGTGTGGTGGTACAGCGTATACAGTGTGTGTGTGTGGTGCATACGGCGTATACAGTGTGTGTGTGTGTGTGTGTGGTGCAACGGTGTTATGCTGGTGGTACCATGCAAGAGGCTGGTACCACCAGCAGTTTCCATATTGAGACACCTTTCACTTGGGTGTCCCAATATGGCGATCGGTGAACTTCCGCCACTTGGAATTCTGAGATCTGGACACATCTGGAAGGAATAGGATGTGAAGACATTATAAGGTAAGTATATATTAGATAAGAGCAAAGGAAGTGAGGATAGAGAAGAGCACAAAAAACGAAAAGAAGAGAGGAGTAAAAGGAGAAGAACAGAAATGAGAAAAGGGAAAGAGGAAAAGTTAATAAGAGGTGAAGAGAACACGGGGGACATGGGAAAAAAGAAGAGAAGAAAAGGGAGAGGAGAAGAAGACAGAAGAGATGACAAAAAAAGAAAGAGAAAGAGGCCGGGAGGACAAGAGGAAAGGAGAGAAGATGAAACAGAGGAGTGAAGGAGAACTGCAGAGGAAGAGAGAAGAAAATAAGAGGGAGGAAGAGCAAAGGAGAGAAGCAGTGTAACGAGAGGAAAGGAGAGTAGACTAAGAGAAGAGAGGAGCAAGTGAATAGAGAAAAGCAGAGAAGAGAACAGGGTAGACTAATAGACCGAATAAGAGAAGAATAGAGGAAAAGGGGGAAAGGAGAGGAAAAAGAAAAGAGGAGCCAAGGTGAAGAGAGGAGAAAAGAACATAAAAGAAGGAACATAGAAAAGAATAGAGATGAGGAGAGGAAAAAGAAAAGAGGAGCCAAGGTGAAGAGAGGAGAAAAGAAACAATAAAAGATGGAACATAGAAAAGACAAAAGACTAGAGATGAGAGAGAGGAAAAAGAAAAGAGGAGCCAAGGTGAAGAGAGGAGAAAAGAACATAAAAGAAGGAACACAGAAAAGACAAAAGACTAGAGATGAGGAGAGGAAAAAGAAAAGAGGAGCCATGATGAAGAGAGGAGAAAAGAACATAAAAGAAGGAACACAGAAAAGACAAAAGACTAGAGATGAGGAGAGGAAAAAGAAAAGAGGAACCAAGGTGAAGAGAGGAGAAAAGAACATAAAAGAAGGAACATAGAAAAGACAAAAGACTAGAGGAGAGGAAAAAGAAAAGAGGAGCCAAGGTGAAGAAAGGAGAAAAGAACATAAAAGAAGGAACATAGAAAAGACTAGAGATGAGGAGAGGAAAAAGAAAAGAGGAGCCAAGGTGAAGAGAGGAGAAAAGAACATAAAAGATGGAACACAGAAAAGACAAAAGACTAGAGATGAGGAGAGGAAAAAGAAAAGAGGAGCCAAGGTGAAGAGAGGAGAAAAGAACATAAAAGAAGGAACATAGAAAAGACAAAAGACTAGAGATGAGGAGAGGAAAAGAAAAGAGGAGCCAAGGTGAAGAAAGAGAAAAGAACATAAAAGAAGGACAAGAAAAGACTAGAGATGAGGAGAGGAAAAAGAAAAGAGGAGCCAAGGTGAAGAGAGGAGAAAAGAACATAAAAGAGGAAGACAGAAAAGACAAAAGACTAGAGATGAGGAGAGGAAAAAGAAAAGAGGAGCCAGTGAAGAGAGGAGAAAAGAACATAAAAGAAGGAACAAGAAAAGACAAAAGACTAGAGATGAGAGAGGAAAAAGAAAAGAGGAGCCAAGGTGAATAGAGGAGAAAAGAACATAAAAGAAGGAAGACAGAAAAGACAAAAGACTAGAGATGAGAGAGGAAAAAGAAAGAGGAGCCAAGTGAATAGAGGAGAAAAGAACATAAAAGAAGGAAGACAGAAAAGACAAAAGACTAGAGATGAGGAGAGGAAAAAGAAAAGAGGAGCCATGATGAAGAGAGGAGAAAAGAACATAAAAGAAGGAACACAGAAAAGACAAAAGACTAGAGATGAGGAGAGGAAAAAGAAAAGAGGAGCCATGATGAAGAGAGGAGAAAAGAACATAAAAGAAGGAACACAGAAAAGACAAAAGACTAGAGATGAGGAGAGGAAAAAGAAAAGAGGAGCCAAGGTGAAGAGAGGAGAAAAGAACATAAAAGAAGGAACACAGAAAAGACAAAAGACTAGAGATGAGAGAGGAAAAAGAAAAGAGAAGCCAAGGTGAATAGAGAGAAAAGAACATAAAAGAAGGAACAAGAAAAGACAAAAGACTAGAGATGAGGGGAGGAAAAAGAAAAGAGGAGCAAGTGAAAGAGGAGAAAAGAACATAAAAGAAGGAAGACAGAAAAGACAAAAGACTAGAGATGAGGAGAGGAAAAAGAAAAGAGGAGCCATGATGAAGAGAGGAGAAAGAACATAAAAGAAGGAACACAGAAAAGACAAAAGACTAGAGATGAGGAGAGGAAAAAGAAAAGAGGAGCCAAGGTGAAGAGAGGAGAAAAGAACATAAAAGAAGGAACACAGAAAAGTCAAAAGACTAGAGATGAGAGGAAAAAAGAGAGAACAGGGGGATAATACTAGAGAGAAGATCAGAGAGGACAGCAGAGAGCAGAAGTGATGGGAGAACAGAGGAGGATGGTGGAGGGAACATGACATAAGAGCTGAGGACGGGGTCCTCCGGGGGGCGCTGCAGACAGATGATGTTACATATCCAGATGTTACAGATTAATCACAATACACAGATGAGAATATTACTCCCGACAGAGGGAAAGAAAATACCCCAGAGACTCTCCACGGAGCCTCACACACAGCTCCCAGCAGTACTACACATCCCAGCATGGACCAGCCCCAGTGCACAGATACAATCACAGGTGTCACCAGCTCAAAGACTTTATTAAAGAAACAGCTCCTTCCCATGAAACTTTCTCTGCCCCCCACTCCCCGATAAACCTACATAATGCAGAAGAGGAAGGATAAAGGAGGTCTCCAACCAGGGGCAGCTACACAGGGGGGCACAGCACGGCTCATCATGAGATACTGTGTAACAGTACAAGAACATTACACACTGACAGTACCAGGGCCAGCACCCACCAGACATCTCCTGCGGACCCAGGACCACCTGAGGATCTCCAAGAGAGCACCAGGGCCAGCACCCACCAGACATCTCCTGCGGACCCAGGACCACCTGAGGATCTCCAGGAGAGCACCAGGGCCAGCACCCAAAGACATCTCATGTGGACCCAGGACCATCTGAGGATCTCCAGGATAGTACCAGGGCCAGCACCCACCAGACATCTGTGGACCACCAGGGGATCCATTCCAGGAGGAATCTTCCAGGATGAGATCTCCAGGAGGCCAGCACCCACCAGACATCTCCTGTGGACCCAGGACCATCTGAGGATCTCCAGGAGAGTACCAGGGCCTGCACCCACCAAACATCTCCTGTGGACCCAAGACCACCTGAGGATCTCCAGGAGAAGCACCAGGGCCATAATCCACTCAGACATTTCGGTGGACCTAGGAACACCAGAAGATCTCCAGAAGCACCAGGGTGATCACCCACATAGACATCTCTGGTGGACCCAGGACCCCTTGAAATTCTCCAGGAACTGTAGAACTACAAATGCCAAAATGCCCAAATACTCAGAGCATCCCATGGCTTGCAGACACATCCAGCTCTTCAGCTTTCAGGCAGAGCCCTTCTGGAGAGTGACCCTCCTCCTGTCCCTGCACACCCAGCAGAAGTCACCCAGCAGTCTCTAAATGTCCAGACGCCTGGTCCTTGGCCTCCACAACACATACACAAGTCCTGGGCTGAATGTTTAGGGTTTCTCCTGGTGCTCCCAAGGCATGGGGTCATTCTCCTCTCCAGCTGTGGAATTCCTGCGATGTTGCCAGAAGTGCTCCACATCAGGAAGGATTTTCTCGTCCCTAGTTTTGGAGTCTTGAGAAGCTCGGAGAGCAGAGATGGAGTGTAGGTCCTGCTGGGACTGGACAGTGCTGGTCCCCATGTCTGAGCCATTCTCTACTCTGGAGACACCGCAGCCATTGCCTTGTCTGCACGCTGTCCACAGGTTCTTCAGTCCTTCCCTGAACTCATCGGACACGGCCAGAAACACTGCGGGGTTAATGGTGCAGTTCAAGAAGAGGGTCATCTGGGCCAGGGCCATAAGGGCATTGGGTGGCTGCAGGAGGCCAGAGCCGCTGTGCTGGGACCATATCCACACGATCCACTCAGGAAGCCACATGGCATCAAAAGCCAAGCTCACACTCATGAGCATGGAGGTGGTCCTGCGGCTAAGGGCGCGGGGGTCGGGCACCCTGATCCTGTGTTCCCGCCTCCGCAGAGCCCTGATGTAGCAGCAGAAGGAGAAGACCATGGGAAGCACGTAGGCCAGCAGGGGGTACAGCTTGCTGAAAACATCCATGAAGCTGGAGGCATCGTCCGGGACATGAAAGCCGCAGATGACTGTGCCCCGGTCTATGGAGAGCTGTGCGTAGAGCAGGAGTGGCAGCGGCAGCAGCAGAGACCCCGCCCACGAGGAGAGTAGCAGCACCGCTACCTGTCCACAGCTGCAGGGGAGGAGCCGCGGAGGTGTCAGCACGTGCTGGCAGCGGACATAGGCAATGGCTGCCAGGGTGAAGCTCTTCGCAGCCATGCAACTGTGCAGGAACCACTCCGCCGTCTTACAGAGGAAGCCCCCGAAGAGCCAGGACTGCTGCGCATAGGTGGTGATCCGCAGGGGCAGGGAAAGGAGGGCTAGCAGCAAGTCCGCACCCCCCACATGGACCACCAGGCAGTTCATCACAGACCACCTGTCCTTCCTGCAGTCCTGGAGCAAGATGGTGATCAGCAACAGGTTACCGACCACAGCAGCCAGGCAGACGAGGGTTAGGAGCGACGGCAGCACCACCGTCACCTCCGGCCCGACCCCGGGCTCCTCCAGGGACCACCGAGACACGTTCATGGTCCTGAGGAGGCAGAAGTCCGGGGGCTCACAGCTGCCAGCCGGGCATCTCAGCCGGAGGAAGGCGCAGGGTGCGACAAATGCGTGAGACAAGTGAGTGCGACAAGTGGATGAGCGATAAGTGCAGGACCCCCAGGATGAGGACCGTCCACCTGCAGGGACAGGGCGCAGTCTGCAGCCGCTGTCACAGGGTGCTGAAGTCTAGATCAGAGCCATGGAGGGTGGCACAGCTGAGGAGGAAGGGTCCCTCCTCCTCCTCCTCCCTTCTCCTCCTCCTCCTCCTTAGTGTTGCTGCTGCTGTGCTCCCACCTGCAGACAGAACTTCATCTCTGAGACTCCTGCCCTTTCTCTGGGGGTCTCCGCACATATGGGGTCTCAGCATCTCACCCCCGGCATCCGGGGCAGACCCATTGTATTAATGAGACCCTCAGTAATCCCCGTCAGCTCTAATCCCCCGTAATGCCAGGACCCCTCCTGTGCTGGAAAAGAATGAGCGGAGGAGACGAAGAGGAGCTGGGGGCCACAGAGCGACCACCGACAGGAACCGTCAGCGAGGAGCCGGCATGTGCGACCACCGGGGGGAGAGCCAGCAGTCCTATGTAACACCACAGATAACACAGTGATAACTCTCTGAGTACAGATAATGCAGTAGATGTCACCTGCAGTCCTATGTAACACCACAGATAACACAGTGATAACTCTCTGAGTACAGATAATGTAGTAGATGTCACCTGCAGTCCTATGTAACACCACAGATAACACAGTGATAACTCTGAGTACAGATAATGTAGTGATGTCGCCTGCAGTCCTATGTAAAACCACAGATAACACAGTGATAACTCTCTGAGTACAGATAATGTAGTAGATGTCGCCTGCAGTCCTATGTAACACCACAGATAACACTGTGATAACTCTCTGAGTACAGATAATGTAGTAGATGTCACCTGCAGTCCTATGTACAACCACAGATAACACTGTGATAACTCTCTGAGTACAGATAATATAGTAGATGTCGCCTGCAGTCCTATGTAACACCACAGATAACACAGTGATCACTCTCTGAGTCCAGATAATGTAGTAGATGTCACCTGCAGTCCTATGTAACACCACAGATAGCACAATGATAACTCTCTGAGTACAGATAATGTAGTAGATGTCACCTGCAGTCCTATGTAACACCACAGATAACACAGTGATCTCTCTGAGTACAGATAATGTAGTAGATGTCACCTGCAGTCCTATGTAGCACCACAGATAACACAGTGATAACTCTCTGAGTACAGATAATGTAGTAGATGTCAGCTGCAGTCCTATGTAACACCACAGATAACACAGTGAGAACTCTCTGAATACTTGGTGTGACAGAGGCGCTGGCAGGGTGGTAGTGTGTAGCCCAGCTGCGCTCTGGAGCCACATGTTACCCTGGAGGATGTACAAAAGGTAACCCACATAATAACCCGATATGCATTCACACATCACATTTCCCTGGTGCCACCAGAGGGAGCCCTTGGAGAGTACCTAGGTATATAAGGGTAGTGGAGGATATAGCAGTAGTCTTTAGTCAGTCACCTGAGTCTGAGAGGGAGATCAGATCAGACAGTTGGAGACAGCAGAGAGAGCTTGTCAGACAGCCTAGCTGGGATTTGGCTAGCTGTAGTTTTGTTAGTAGAGAAGTATGGAAGAAACTGCCGTCTACTGCTACTTGTGCTTATGTTAAAGGTTATAGTAGGACGAAAGGCAAGTGGAAGAAAGAAGAGAGCATCAGGGGTTGAAACAGCATTGATCGCTTACCTCTGCTCTGCACTACCGGACACCGGGTCCGAGCTTGATAGCTTCTTCACGACTAGTAGGAGAAACCGGAGACCCTGCTGGACTTCAGGTCGCAGGGGCCCTGCAGTGCTGATACGTAACCGGGGTCAGGAAGAACAGGAGTCTAGTAGGCCAACCATTAGAGACTTAGTTCTGTCCAAGAGAAGGCTCCACCACAAGGTCAGCCGGGCGTAGCTGAGAAGACAGAGTTAGACGTTGTTCTATGCAAGTCAGAAACTCACACACATAAAGAAGTACGGAGGCCATACACCTACTCAGTGGGATTACTGGATGTGCATCCTCCACCCTGACAGCTTCCCGGGATGTGCCTGCATCTACTATCAGTAAAGGTACAGAAAGAGACTTTCTTGTGTGTGTCTGCCTTATTGATCCTGCACCCCTACACCGCCATATACCCTGAGGGATCAGTCTTGCCTGTGGAAGACTTAACACCTTGCTGCCCAGTAACAACCCCTCAGAGGATCTACCCTGCAGCGCTGGTCACCCTGACCAGGTGCCACAGGTGGCGTCACGAACATTTCTACAAACCTATAATCCCCTGTAAATATCCCCCTTTTCAGTGAGTGCCCAGGGCCACGGACCGAGCTGTGCTACCCGAGACATCCCCAATTGAAGTGAATGGGCTCGGTGCCAAGTACCCCACAGGCCCTGGCCGTGCGATTCATCTCTGGCGTCACGAACAGGATCCGAAGCTCGCTATATGCGAGTCCTGTGTGCCTGAATGGACTGTTTTGTGCAAAAGACTGTGTTGCTGTTTTGTGATTTTTGGCGTCATTTTATGCCATTTTGCCGCCATATTCGCGCCCTGAGGCGCTGGTGAAGAAGAGGGGCATGTATTCGTGGGCGTACCCCCCCTGTGGCGCGAAAGTTATGGCCGCCCAATCTAAGTGCTATTACAACGTTAGAGCATGCCCCACTGCAAGAGAGATCCGCCTCCTCTTCATCTTCAGTGCAAAGAAGAGAAAGCGAAAGTCCCGCCTCCACGGAAAAGACCAGGTTGTTCCAGAAGGGAAGCACAGTCTGGCCTGGCGTGAGATGGCGGCAGGACAGGAGTCACTGTGTGGGGGAATGGCGGTGCGCAGACCCCGTTCCCCTGAAGAAGTGCAGCCTGTACTCGAACCTTCCCCAGGTCTGGAGGACGACCAACTGATACATAGAGAGGAGGGGTGGATGCGGCGCTGAGGGATCTGGCCCGACACCGCGCAGAGATGGAGGCGATGGAGCAGAGCTGGCGTGCCCTGAAACTGCGGCTGCAGTGGGACCGGCTGCTCTCCTCCCTGGATGCGCAACTGCCACCCGCGCCACCACTGGAACCAGCGGCTGAAGAAGAACGGAGGCCGGCCCCGAAAGAGCTGTACCTGACCCGCCGAGGACGCGACGGGAGGAGAGGAGGCTGAGGAGGCCCTGCCCGGACTGGAATGCCAGCCAGGCCTGGAACCAAAGGCCGCAGCGGAATGCAGTCCCCTGGTAGGGACGCCGGAAGATGCCCAGCCACAAGCGTTGGAGATCGACTGGGAAGAGATGGAGCTCCTGGACGACGTGGAGTACGCCGCCCAGAAGGAGAACGAGTGGCGACGCCGAGAGCATGAGGAGCGGCAGCAGTGGGAGCAGCGTGAGGCGCAGCAGCTTCGCAGAGGTACCGGGAGCAGGATCTTGCGGACAAGGAGATCGTCCGGCGAGATAAAAGTACGCTCCGGGAACCGCGGCGCCAGGGGGCATTCGAGACTTCAAACTCCAGGGAGGCTGGGGGTTCATCCACGAACCCGGCCTGTACCAGGAAGTCTTTGTTAACCGCAGGGATGTGGAGTCTCACCTGCCGGAGGGGCACCCGGGTAGGGATCTGTTAATTGGGGATGTAGTCTCCTACACGCGGCATTGGGGACTTAAGGCGTGGTATGCCCTGAACGTCTCCCGAGTCAGCGACCCGGTCCCTGAAGCCGGAAACGCACCCCGTGTCTCTGTGTCCCAGGCCCCAGCCACACCGGCGCCAGTCCGCGCACCTGCGTCTATCCTGAAACGCTGCAGAGCGCAGCGACGGCAAGTGCGCCCTCTAGTGAGCCACCCCGCAGACCTGCGCCACACTTTGAAACGCTGCAGAGCGCAGCGACTGCAAGAGCGTCCCCTACTGAGCCAAGCCTGTGCGATCTGCATTTAGGAGAGGCACCCGTTAGGCATCCAGCAAGTCGCAGAGTGAAAATTGAAAGGAGGACTGTAGCTACCCAGACACCGGTAGCAGGACATGACTTGGTGGTACTGAGATTTAAGAATCACAGTGTGCTTCCAGCCGCCGGTATGGAAGATGTGCTATGTTCAAAGAAGACCAGTAGGACCCGGACAGGGTTTACTGTCATGTATAAAGTTGTCAGAAAAGTTTGAAATTGCATTTATGTAAAAATGTTTACATGATAATGCTGAAGTAGTGTACCCCAGTTGGTTAAAGTGGTTTTTGATAATTTGTCTCATATGTCTTATGAAGGACTGCGTGCTGAGGACTCTTGCAGCACAAGAACAGTATTGTAAATAGTTGGCACCTGGTGCCCCATCTTGGTTTTACGTAAACCATATCTACCTCTGAAACAAAACCCGTATGGTGTGGCCTTGAGTGAGGTCTGCAGCAGAGAAGTCCTGCAGCCCACCAGGACCATCGTGGGAGGTTTGGTGCGGGTCCTCCACAAGAATCTTGTGCACAATTGTATTGAGAATGTTTTTATATTTCTGTATTTATTGAAACGTTCCAAGTGTCCTTACCTCCCGCAAGGGATGAGTTGATGTTTATTGTTATGATATAAAAAACCATTTCTCTTTTCAGCCCGAGAGTGCTGATATTAACTAGGGGGGGATGTGTAGCCCAGCTGCGCTCTGGAGCCACATGTTACCCTGGAGGATGTACAAAAGGTAAACCCACGAATAATAACCTGATATGCATTCACACTTCACATTTCCCTGGTGCCACCAGAGGGAGCCTTTGGAGAGTACCTAGGTATATAAGGGTAGTGGAGAGTATAGCAGTAGTTCAGTGTGCAGTTAGTTTTGAGAGAGTGAGAAGCAGTGAGATCTTGTCAGGCAGCCTAGCTGAGAGTGGGCTAGCTGCTGGCTTGTCAGTGAGAAGAGTGGAAGAAACTGTCATCTACTGCTACTTGTGCTTATGTTAAAGGTTATAGTAGGACGAAAGGCAAGTGGAAGAAAGAAGAGAGCGTCAGGGGTT
>JARQOD010000087.1:101575-235615 GCA_033576555.1 Oophaga sylvatica
CTGTTTTAGCCAGAAAGGCTGAGTTTTGTTCCCATGAGTGGGTTATGCTGCCTGATAATAAATGAACAAGGACTTAAAGGACGGTGTACCCATTTTTTTTCTCTTTCTCTGTGCCTCCACGTGAGTGAACTCCGCAAGTGGTGTTTCGAATGCGGGCATCGTTCCAGGAACACCAGTAGCAGTCGTGGTCAAAACCGCATGTCCTGGGTAAAGGAGGCCACCACCTGCGGACTGCGTTAGGAAAAATGGAGGACCCCCTCAAGCATCTGGTGAAGTGCGCAGCAGCAACAACAGCTAGCCCATCAGGAGACGAGTAAGTAGCTCATCCAGCAACTGCAGCAGCATCAGGACCAATTCAGACAGCAGCAGCAGATCGAGTGGCTTGCCGAGGCTGTTCGGGGAAGACCGGAAGCCCAGCCCAGAAGTCCAGGTGATGACACGCACGTCCGGAAGGCGGTAAGACGAACAATGCAGAAAATGACCCCAGGTGATGATGTGGAGCATTTCTGACTTTTTGAGTGGTTAGCTGAGCGAGAGAGACTGCCGCCAGACCAGTGGGCGGAGGCGCTGGCCCCCTATCTAAGTGGCGAGCCCAGAAGGCATATTATGACCTGGCCTTGCAAGATGCCCAGGAATATGGGAAACTGAAAACTGAGATACTTGCTCGCTCAGGGGTGACGATGTCTGTCTGGGCCCAAAGGGTTCATCATTGGGCTTATTGTTGTGGCGCCCCTGAGAGTCCAGTCGCCACAGAGGTACTGCACCTCATCCAGAGGTGTGGTACTCCACTCTCAGGTAAGGAGGAAGCACCACTCAGGACTCTAACACCTGCACCCAACACAGACAATAGCAGCAGGGCACCTGGATGTACCCTAAGGGAGAATGGTCTCAACCCTGTCTGGGTAGTAAAGGATGTTGGGGAGTGGGTGGAGAAAGTAGAAGGAAGGGAGTGGAGTTAGAGAGCGAGAAGGAGACTGGAGAGTCAGAGAAGGTGAGGGGAGCTCAAGCAGTAAGGAGCTTGTCCCAGACGCAGAAAGATAGAGTTAAGCACGAGGCAGAAAGAAGCTTCCGGAAGGATAGAAGAGGTCTAGGGGCACGGATAATGAGTAGTCCATCCATGGGACCCGATCCAATAGTGGAGGGACAGGTCGCAGTGGGGTACCGCCCCCAAGCCTAGTGAAGAACTTCAGGACTCAGCTAGCAAGCCGAAAGCAGGGGCACCTTTAGGTGCTTCAGCTACAAGCCACAGTTATCTTCTCCGAAAAGTCGAAAAGATAGCCATAGGGGAGCAAGGGATCTTAGAAAAGTCGCCCGACAAGATCCGCGGCTACTGGCTTGGGACACTGACTGCGAGGTGCTGGACAGGAAGGAAAGGCGGAAAGTCAGCACAGTGAGACAGCCAAGAAAGGAACATATTGAAGGGAGTCCTGGAAAGGTGTATCCTGAACTACCTAGGAGTTTGCTGGACCCCTCACCTGGAGGACACGGCACGAAGCGGGCATCTGTGCTGCAGCCAGATCTGTGAGTAAAGCTTTAGAAACTGCAGCCAGCTGTGTCCTCCAATTATTCCTGCGACACCCATCCAACACTGCTACATCCCTCACTAAATACTACATCATTACCATCTCCAATATATTACATCTGCCCTGGAACTTAGCTCTACCTGTGGGGAGCTATACCAACTCTGCTGCATCAACAACTATCCCAGAGGACTGAATCTGCAGCGTTGGCTAACATCTCTTATTGCCGAGTACACAGGTGGCGTCATGAACACTTTACTATAAACTAATTTCCCTTGTAAATACCCCTTTTATTGGATGCCCAGGGCCACGGACCGGGTCACTGCTGCCGTGACATTGCTCCTTTAAGAAGTCGCCCGGTACCAAGTATTCCCCACTGCCCTGTCGGGCGATCCACTGTGATAAGACAGCTCACTCCCAGATGTTTGACTTACTCCACCTGGTGCAAAATATTTATGAGTTGAGAGTCCTCAGTGGTTGATACCTTTTAATGGCTAACTGAAAGATGGTAACAAATTGCAAGCTTTCGAGACTACTCAGGTCTCTTCATCAGGCTAGACTAATACAACATCTGAAGAATCACATATTTATACACAAAATAGCACAGAAAAAATGCAATAGGTAGGACAAGTGACGTGAAGCAGAATAGTCATTATGGCAGAGGGATGAGCATAAATATTGGAACAGTTCATAGATAAGGAGTGTGAAAGTTTTATTACCCTCTGATCGCCACACAATAAGAGAAAAAAGAATGGATCTACCTGTGGCAAAACATTTTTGCTCCCCTGATCATAGCTTGCTAGATATGAAAATACTTGTACTCAGAGGCAATTTCACATCTCTGAGACAAAGAAGAATTTACGAATACAAATTGATGGTGACCTTTGACACTCTTAATGCTGGAATGAACCTATCACATGGATTTATGGCCTACTACATCAATTAAGGAATTTACTCCAAATACCCTGTGAAAACATCACAAAACATTACCAGACCCCAATCAGAGGGTAATAAAACTTTCACACTCCTTATCTATGAACTGTTCCAATATTTATGCTCATCCCTCTGCCATAATGACTATTCTGCTTCACGTCACTTGTCCTACCTATTGCATTTTTTCTGTGCTATTTTGTGTATAAATATGTGATTCTTCAGATGTTGTATTAGTCTAGCCTGATGAAGAGACCTGAGTAGTCTCGAAAGCTTGCAATTTGTTACCATCTTTTCAGTTAGCCATTAAAAGGTATCAACCACTGAGGACTCTCAACTCTAAATATTTTTCTATCTACTGGCTAACACGGTACAAAGATATACATCTTTACTGTATCCACCTGGTGCAGAAATGGTTACAGCCGGAGTCCTCCACCCCAGCTCAGATGGTGGAGTGGGTTGTAATGGATAGGCTTGTCCATTCACTTCCTAGGTCAGAACAGAAATGGGTGGCCCAGGAGGATCCTCGGAATGCAGGCGACCTGGTCAGCCTAGTAGAAAGATACCAGGTGGTCGAGAGGGCCCTAAAGAAGCTGAGGGGTGGTGCATTCCCATACTGGGGTACCCAGTGGGAGCCCGAGTCCCAAAAAGGGGTAGAGCCACCACTGGGGGAGTTCCAAGCTTCAAAGGTCCTGTTGAAGGGGTGCAAAAGACTGCTGGTAAGGACTTGATCTGTTGGCGGTGCCACAGTCCTGGACACATCGCTGCCCATTGTCCTTTGTCTTCTGAGCAGATGGACTGCAGTCTAGGCCGGCGCTGCTCATACTTCGCTTACCCTGCTTGCAGTGTGGACCATCAGCTCGGGATGGGCCTCAGTCATGTCTTGTGACCATAAATGGGGTGCAGGTATAAGGACGATTGGACTCAGGAGTTTGGTGACCCGGATCAGGTCTACATTTCACGACCAGTTGACTCCAGGAAGTGTGTGGGCGTTTGCTGTATCCACGGTGATGCCAAGGACTACCCAATTGCCAGTGTCTGTATAAAAAACTAATTGTGTCACTGAGTCCCATAAGGTCGGGGTTGTGAAAGACTTGCTACACTCCGTGATAATCGGCCAGGACTTCAGCTTGTTTTGGGACTTGTGGGGGAAGTCTGCGATGGTAAATGTCTCAGACAGAGGCCAGCCCAACCCTGCTCAATCCCCGTCACAGCCCGGGGTGGAGGAGTTCCCCTTATTTGTCATGGCGGGTGATGAGGCTGAGGCAGAGGTCAATGAGACTGAGGTTTCTGATCTGCAGTTGGGGGGAAATTTTGGCTCTGCTCAGATGCTGGATGTTACCTTAAAAAATGCATTTGAAAATGTATCTGTAATTGATGGGGTTGCTCAAGAGCCGGGGCTGACACCAGGTTCCCACATTTCACTGTGAATGGCGAGTTACTACAGTCATGGCCAAAAGTTTTGAGAATGACACAAATATAAATTTTTACAAAGTCTACTGCTTCACTTTTTCTAATGGCAATTTGCATATACTCAAGAATGTTATAAAGAGTGATCAGCTTAACAGCAATTACTTGCAAAGTCAATATTTGGCTAGAAAATGAACTTTATCCCCCAAAACACATTTCAACATCATTGCAGCCCTGCCTTAAAAGGACCAGCTAACCTCTTTTCAGTGATTGCTCCATTAACACAGGTGTGGGTGTTGATGAGGACATGGCTGGAGATCAATCTGTCATGATTAAGTAAGAATGACACCACTGGACACTTTAAAAGGAGGCTGGTGCTTTGCATCATTGTTTCTCTTCTGTTAACCATGGTTATCTCTAAAGAAAATGTGCAGTCATCATTGCAATGCACAAAAATGGCCTAACAGGGAAGAGTATCGCAGCTAGAAAGATTGCACCTCAGTCAACAATCTATCGCATCATCAAGAACTTCAAGGGAAGAGGTTCCATTGTTGCCAAAAAGGCTTCAGGGCGCCCAAGAAAGACCAGGAAGCGCCAGGACCGTCTCTTAAAAGTGTTTCAGCTGCGGGATCGGGCTACCAGCAGTGCAGAGCTTGCTCAGGAATGGCAGCAGGCAGGTGTGAGTGCATCTGCACGCACTGTGAGGCGGAGACTCTTGGAGCAAGGCCTGGTCTCAAGGAGGGCAGCAAAGAAGCCACTGCTCTCCAGAAAAAACATCATTGACAGACTGATATTCTGCAAAAGGTACAGGCAGTGGACTGCTGAGGACTGGGTAAAGTTATTTTCTCTGATGAATCCCCTTTTCGATTGTTTGGGACATCAGGAAAACGCCTCATTCGGAGAAGACAAGGTGAGCGCTACCACCAGTCTTGTCTCATGCCAACTGTTAAGCATCCTGAAACCATTCATGTGTGGGGTTGCTTCTCAGCCAAGGGAATCGGCTCTCTCATAGTCTTGCCTAAAAACACAGTCATGAATAAAGAATGGTACCAGAATGTCCTCCAAGAGCAACTTCTCCCAACCCTCCAAGAGCAGTTTGGCAATCAACAATGCCTTTTCCAGCATGATGGAGCACCTTGCCATAAAGCAAAGGTGATAACTAAATGGCTCAGGGAACAAAACATAGAGATTTTGGGTCCATGGCCTGGAAACTCCCCAGATCTTAATCCCATTGAGAACTTGTGGTCAATCATCAAGAGACGGGTGGACAAACAAAAACCTAAAAATTCTGACAAAATGAAAGCATTGATTGTGCAAGAATGGACTGCTATCAGTCAGGATTTGGTCCAGAAGTTGATTGAGAGCATGCCAGGGAGAATTGCAGAGGTCCTGAAGAAGAAGGGTCAACACTGCAAATATTGACTTGCTGCATTAACTCATTCTAACTGTCAATATAAGCTTTTGTTACTCATATGTTTCCAATTATTATATTTCTGTCTGTGATAAAAACATCTGTCAAACACACATAAAAACCAGAGGGCAGCAGATCATGTGAAAATATAATATTTGTGTCATTCTCAAAACTTTTGGCCATGACTGTATACTGGGTAACCACACTGAGGGGAGGGGAAATAGTGGAGCAGCTTTTGGTTCCAGGTCTCTACCGGCGGAGGATGTTAGACATGGCCCACTCACATACAGTGGGTACGGAAAGTATTCAGACCCCTTTACATTTTTCACTCTTTGTCTCATTGCAGCCATTTGGTAAATTCAGTAAAGTTCATTTTCCTCATTAATGTGCACTCTGCACCCCATCTTTACTAAAAAAAAACAGAAATGGAGAAATTTTTGCAAATTTATTAAAAAAGAAAAACTAAAATATCACATGATCATAAGTATTCAGCCCTTTGCTCAGTATTGAGTAGAATCACCTTTTGAGCTAGTACAGCCATGAGTCTTCTTGGGAATGATATAACAAGTTTTTCACCCTGGATTTGGGGATCCTCTGCCATTCTTCCTGGCAGATCCTCTCCAGTTCCGTCAGGTTGGATGGTGAACGTTGGTGGACAGCCATTTTCTTGTTTCCCATTATCTTGTTTTTTATTTTTCTACTCTTTCCTTTCCACCTTCTTTTTTTACCTCTTTTCGCCCATATTTTTGTTTTCTTTCATTGGTAATTGTATTTTCCTTATTTCCATTCTCACCATTTTCATCACTTTTCATTCATCAATTATTTTCTTTTTTATCAATAGATCCTTTTGTTCTCTACTCCTTATTTCTTATTTTCCTCATTTCCCTTGTTTCCCCTTCCCCTCATTCATCAACATCATTCTCATATCTCCATTATTATTACAATCCCTTTTTTTTTCTTTCACTTTTATTTTTCAATCTCTCATTTTATTTCTCCATTCCATTCATTTCTATCCTTTCTCATCCATATTTTCCTCCTCTTTTCTTCCAGCCCCGCTCCTATCACATAGCAGCACTGCTCTGTTCTCTAATATTAGCCCCGTGCCCTTCATCTCTGCACAATCCTGACGTATGCGCCCTTCACCTCCTCAGCATAGCACACCCGGTCCAATCCTAACGCATGCGCCCTTCACCTCCTCAGCATAGCGCACCTGCTCCAATCCTAACACATGCGTCCTTCACCTCCTCAGAATAGTGCACCCGCTCCAATCCTAACACATGCGTCCTTCACCTCCTCAGAATAGTGCACCCGCTCCAATCCTAACACATGCGTCCTTCACCTCCTCAGAATAGTGCACCTGCTCCAATCCTAACGCATGTGTCCTTCACCTCAGAATAGCGCACCCAGCTCCAATCCTAACGCATGCGTCCTTCACCTCCTCAGCATAGCGCACCCGGTCCAATCCTAATGCATGCGCCCTTCACCTCCTCAGTATAGCACACCCGGTCCAATCCTAACGCATGCACCCTTCACCTCCTCAGAATAGCGCACCTGCTCCAATCCTAACACATGCGTCCTTCACCTCCTCAGAATAGTGCACCCGCTCCAATCCTAACACATGCGTCCTTCACCTCCTCAGAATAGTGCACCTGCTCCAATCCTAACGCATGCGCCCTTCACCTCCTCAGTATAGCACACCCGCTCCAATCCTAACACATGCGTCCTTCACCTCCTCAGAATAGTGCACCCGCTCCAATCCTAACACATGCGTCCTTCACCTCCTCAGAATAGTGCACCCGCTCCAATCCTAACACATGCGTCCTTCACCTCCTCAGAATAGTGCACGCGCTCCAATCCTAACACATGCGTCCTTCACCTCCTCAGAATAGTGCACCTGCTCCAATCCTAACGCATGTGTCCTTCCCCTCAGAATAGCGCACCCAGCTCCAATCCTAACGCATGCGTCCTTCACCTCCTCAGGATAGCGCACCCCGCTCCAATCCTGATGCATGCACCCTTCACCTCCTCAGAATACCGCACCCAGCTCCAATCCTAACGCATGCGCCCTTCACCTCCTCAGGATAATGCACCCAGCTCCAATCCTAATGCATGTGTCCTTCACCTCCTCAGCATAGCGCACCCGCTCCAATCCTAACTCATGCGTCCTTTACCTCCTCAGGATAACGCACCCCGCTACAATCCTAACGCATGTGTGGCGCCCCTGAGGGTTCAGTCGCCACAGAGGTATTGCACCTCATCCAGAGGTGTGATACCCCATTCCTAAGTAAGGAGGGAGCACCACCCAGGACTCTAACAACTGCACCCAATACAGACTATAGCACCGGGCACCCTGGACGTACCCTACGGGAGGATAGTCTCATCCCAGGCTAGGTAGTAAAGAGTGTATGGGTAGGTGGAGCTAGTAAGTAGGAGGGGAAGTGAAGCTTTAGGAAGTAAGGAACAGAGTCTAGAGAGACGTGAGGAGGAAGTGGAAGGAGACAGACGTGTGGTGAAGCAGCTCCCTGTCAGAAGGAGCTGCCGAGGAAAGCAGTCTAGAGACAGACTCAGAGGGGACCTTGAGCTGGGAAGAGCTCGGCCTCAGACGCGGAAAGTGAAAGCGAGAGAAGCTTCTGGAGGGAGAGAAGGGGTCCTAGGGACACGGAGAGAGCGAGATCCATCCGTGGGGCCCAATCTGTTTGCAAAGGGACCAGGTTGCAGAAGGGATTCGGCCCTAGCCTAGTGGAGAACTTTATGACTCAACTAGCAAGCCGATTGCTGTGGTAACTTTAGGGATCACAGACAACAGCCACATTCATCTTCGCCGGAGAGGTAGCTTTATAGAATCAAGGAAACGCAGAGATAAGACGTTATCCAACAGGATTCGCAGCCACTGATCTGGGACACTCTTTGTGAAGGTGCTGGAAAGGTAGAAAGCATGGGAATCAGCACAGTGACACGGCCAGTGAAAGGAACACATATATAGAAAGGAGTCCTGGAAATGTGTTTCCCAAACCACCTTGGAGTTTGCTGAACCCTCACCTGGAAGACACTGTACCAAGTGGGCACCTGTGTACACCAGAAACTGTGAGTAAAGCTTTGGAAACTGCAGTTGACTGTGTCCTCTCAAGTTCTTCCTGCGGCACGCACTCCACTCTGCTACATCCCACAGCACCATTGCTCCATCTATTACATCTTCCTGCCCTAGGACAACATAGCCTCACCTGTGGGAGGCTTTACCAACTCTGCATCTCACCATCTGTCCCGGAGGATCTGCACCGCAGCGCTTGTCACCTCTGACAGGTGGCGTCACGAATACCTTACTACAAACTATCATCCCCTGTAAATATTCCCCTTTTATTGGACGCCCAGGGCCGCCCCGTCTAAATGCTATTGCACCATAAGAACCTGCCAGTCAGCAAGAGAGATCCGCCTACTGATCATAGATGGCAGGAAAAGGAGGAAGAAGAAGGTCCTCCCCCAGAAGAAGAAGCGGGAACTCCTGCATGCTGCGACACTAGAACTACTGAGCAAGATGGCGGCTGGTGGTGACCAGGGGTGCGGAGGAGCAGAGGAGAGCTTCTTCCCCAGGCTGGAGGAAGGGGAACCACCAGTGGCCATGGAGCAAGCGCTGCCCGACCACGAAGCAGCGGAGTTTACCAGGCAGCTGGAAGAAGCGGAGGCAATGGCGCAGTCCTGGTGGAGGACCACGCTGGGCCAGAGGCAACCTTTGGAGCCGCAGCGTCCGCTCTGGCATCCTAATACACCAGACCCAGAGGAGAAAGAGTCAGGCCCCGAAGCAGCCAGCGAGGCCGAGGACCCGGCCTCAGCGGACGACGATTCACTATTAGGCCCGCTGCCCACGCCACCATCAAATGAACCCGGCAGGCCGCGTGCTTCCCTGGACTGGAATCGGCCTTGTGGATTGGAGGACCTGTTCGGGCCCGTGCTGCAGCCAACCCCAGCAGAAGCAGAAGACCAGGCTACGCTGAACGGGTAGTGTACCGCTGGTCACCAAAAGGCAACAAACTGATCGGATTCCCGGACCAGCAAACTGATGAGGAAGAACTGGAAGTACTGAGCTGGGACGCTTATGACAAAAAGTTTACCGACCACTGGGAGCAGCGGGACCGGGAGGAACAGGCCCGGCGCCAGGAGCAGACGAAGCGCGACCTGGCAGAAAAGCAGCAGATCCGGCACGAGAGAGATATGGGTTGGGGACCGCTGCGGCAGGGTGCTGTGGTGGAGTTCCGTTTAACGGTAGGATGGGGGTTAATTAAGGAACCACAACTGCTGGCGGAGGTCTTCGTGAATTGGCGGGATGTGGAGGCCCACCTGAGGGAGGGACACCCAAACCGGGACCTCTACCCTGGGGACCTAGTCACCTACACCCGGCACTGGGGCCTCAAGGGCTGGTACGCCCTAAATGTATGCTGACATCCATCCGCCGCCACCGTGCAGGGAGCTGCTGGTGGAACCCCGCCATAGTCAGCCAGACTCGGTCAGGCTGCAACCCCTACTCCTTCCTCACCCAGGCCGAGGAATCTAATCACTCAGAATGTAGGTAAGCAAACTGATGTTGCAGGCCATGACATTAACGTACATGCCACAAGGAGGCATCATGTCATGGTAGCCCCAGGAGTGGCAACGGTATACGAGTTCCCCGAGGAGGACCAAGTAGTACCAGGTGCTGCTTCTGAAAAGAACTGAACAGTTAATGAAGAATTGACTGTACATAGTTTTATACACTGTTTTACAAAATAACCCGGAAGGGTCTCTGCACCAGTTTAAATGTTTTCCAGAACTGAGAGGCCATGAACTATGCTTGGTCCAGACTTCACTGTAAATAGTTTTGCACCTATTTAGGTGCTCCATCTTGGTTTTACTTGAAGCCTGTAGGGTGCGCTGACACCCTATGCTACTGCACAACCGACCTCAGAATAAAAACCCGTCTGGCGCGGCTGAAGAAGTGGTCCAAAGAGGAGACCAGTTGTTGCCTTGTAGCCCGCCCAAGGCCTACGTGGAGGGTTTGTGACGGGTCCCTCATGTTGCACTAAGAGAAGAAAGAAAAAGTTTTACTGAACTTGTATGAAAATGTTTTATTGCACTTAATTTAAAAAAGGGTTTAATAGTATATGAAGATACCCCGGCTGGGATAGTATATGCCATATACCTTATTTGATGATAAGTTATGATTGTCTATTAATAAAAGTGCTATTATATTTGTACATTATGCTTAGAGTGAAGGAATGTTTTATATTGCAGAGTCATTGAAGAGCACTTGTAGATAATGTGTGTGATAGTTATTGGTAACAGGTACCACTTAGTGTAAACATGTACAGACAGTCAGTTGAGAACTGAAAGCACTTTTTGTAGAAAATGTTTTAAGAATAACAGAAAGTATTGTTGCAGGGAGAAGATGTCCAAATTAGGTAGTGAACCACATAGCAATGGTTGCTACCCCGAGAACACCCCGAATGGGGCTCGCACTAGTAGAAGAAGAATAAGTGTTAATAAAGTAACAGTACTTTTGTAGAAAGAGAAGTGAATGTAAATAGTATTTTTGTAGAGAAATTATGCTATATTCTGGTAGCGAACTTGAAAGTTTTAAGGGTTGCTGCCACAGCACTTTTAGAGTGAATAATGTCAGTTAATGTTATTATGCAACGTTTAAAGAACAAGTGCCTCCCATAAGGGGAAGTTGCGTTTTCATATTGTTTTAACTGTTGAGATCTCAGCATAAAATTTTTGTATATTTCCTGTAACATCTGTTTACTCTGTTTCAGCCCGCGGATGTGCTGTGTTTAACAGGGGGGATATGTGGCGCTCCTGAGGGTTCAGTCGCCACAGAGGTATTGCACCTCATTCAGAGGTGTGATACCCCACTCTCAGGTAAGGAGGGAGCATCACCCAGGACTCTAACACCTGCACCCAACACAGACTATAGCAGCCGGGCACCCTGGACGTACCCTACGGGAGGATGGTCTCATCCCAGGCTGGGTAGTAAAGAGTGTATGGGTGGGTGGAGCTAGTAAGAAGGAGGGGGAGTGAAGCTTTAGGAAGCAAGGAACAGAGTCTAGAGAGACTTAAGGAGGAAGTGGAAGGAGACAGACGAATGGTGAAGCAGCTCCCTGTCAGAAGGAGCTGCCGAGGAAAGGAGTCTAAAGACAGACTCAGAGGGGACCTTGAGCTGGGAGGAGTTCGGCCCCAGACGTGGAAAGTGAAAGTGAGAGAAGCAGAGAGAGAAGCTTCTGGAGGGAGAGAAGGAGTCCTAGGGACACGGAGAGAGCGAGATCCATCCGTGGGGCCCGATCTGTTTGCAGAGGGACCAAGTCGCAGAAGGGATTCGGCCCCTAGCCTAGTGGAGAACTTTATGACTCAACTAGTAAGCCGACTGCTGTGGTAACTTTAGGGATCACAGACAACAACCACATTCATCTTCGCCGGAGAGGTAGCTATATGGAATCAAGGAAACGCAGAGATAAGACGTTATCCGACAGGATTTGCAGCCGCTGATCTGGGACACTGTTTGTGAAGGTGCTTGAAAGGTAGAAGGCGTGGGAATCAGCACAGTGAGACAGCCAGTGAAAGGAACACATATATAGAAAGGAGTCCTGGAAAGGTGTTTCCCAAACTACCTGGGAGTTTGCTGAACCCCTCACCTGGAAGACACTATACCAAGCGGGCACCTGTGTACACCAGAACTGTGAGTAAAGCTTTGGAAACTGCACTTGACTGTGTCCTCTCAAGTTCTTCCTGCGGCACGTGCTCCACTCTGCTACATCCCACAGCACCATTACTCCATTTATTACATCTTCCTGCTCTGGGACAACATAGCTTCACCTGTGGGAGGCTTTACCAACTCTGCTGCATCTCACCATCTGTCCCGGAGGATCTGCACCGCAGTGCTGGTCACCTCTGACCAGAAACCACAGGTGGCATCACGAATACCTTACTACAAATTCTATCATCCCCTGTAAATATTCCCCTTTTATTGGATGCCCAGGGCCACGGATCGGGTCACTGCAGCCGTGACACATCCCTTAAAGACACCGGCCCGGTACCGAGTATCCCACTGCCCTGGCGGGCGATCCACATGCGCCCTTCACCTCCTCAGGGTAATGCACCCCGCTACAATCCTAACGCATGCGTCCTTCACCTCCTCAGCATAGCGCACCCGCTCCAATCCTAACGCATTCGTCCTTCACCTCCTCAGCATAGCGCACCCGCTCCAATCCTAACGAATGCGCCCTTCACCTCCTCAGCACAGCGCACAGATTTTACTTTGGTTACTAAGGATGATTCTGCCTCTTTCAAACAATCTTTTCACTAAAAATACTGATTGTCATGATTTACTACATTTTACCAGCTGTTACCCAACCTCTACTGAGAAATCTTTATTTATCTCCCAGTGGAATAGTAATGGATGAGGCAACACATAATATGTCATTAAATTAAATGGAGACTAAATTTCAAGATAGGGTGTGGAGACACAGGGGAAGAGCGTAGGTACTCTAGTCCACTGGCCCAAGATCACATGGACCAGGGCTCACACCACTGAACGCCCGCTCTCCTTTTCCGTGGGCATAACACTACTCAGACAACACAGGATGAGAGTAAAACACTGTGCCAATACTTTATTGTACCACAGAACAGACAATAACACATAGAACCTGAAACCACTCTGGCAGCACCTGAAACTGAAACTGCTCTGGCAGCACTTGAACTGAAACTGCTCCGGCTTTACCTGAATCTGAAACCGCTCTGGCAGCACCTGAACCTGAAACCACTCCGGCATTACCTGAACCTGAAACCGCTCTGGCATTACCTGATCCTGAAACCGTGTCTCAGATTAAATTCTGGGTCACTGAGAATGCACCAGACCAATTGCAGACAGAGGTAATGTATGGCCAGAGACCAGGGCAGACAGGAGTAACGTACGTCCAGAGACCGGGGCAGACAGGGGTAATGTATGGCCAGAGACCAGGGCAGACAGGAGTAACGTATGTCCAGAGACCAGGGCAGACAGGAGTAACGTACGGCCAGAGACCGGGGCAGACAGGGGTAATGTATGGCCAGAGACCGGGGCAAACAGGAGTAACGTACGTCCAGAGACCAGGGCAGACAGGAGTAATGCACGTCCAGAGCCCAGGGCAGACAGGAGTAACGTACGGCCAGAGACCAGGGCAGACAGGAGTAATGTACGGCCAGAGACCAGGGCAGACAGGAGTAATGTATGGCCAGAGACCAGGGCAGACAGGAGTAACATACGTCCAGAGACCAGGGCAGACAGGAGTAACGTACGGCCAGAGACCGGGCAGACAGGGGTAATGTATGGCCAGAGACCAGGGCAGACAGGAGTAACGTACGTCCAGAGACCAGGGCAGACAGGAGTAACGTACGTCCAGAGACCAGGGCAGACAGGGGTAATGTACAGAGACCAGGGTAGACAGGAGTAACGTACGTCCAGAGACCAGGCAGACAGGAGTAACGTACGTCCAGAGACCAGGGCAGACAGGGGTAATGTATGGCCAGAGACCAGAGCAGACAGGAGTAACGTACGTCCAGAGACCGGGGCAGACAGGAGTAACGTACGTCCAGAGACCAGGGCAGACAGGAGTAACGTACGTCCAGAGACCAGGACAGACAGGAGTAACGTACGTCCAGAGACCGGGGCAGACAGGGGTAATGTATGGCCAGAAACTGGGGCAGACAGGGATAAAGAACAGCCAGAGACCGGGGCAGACAGGTGTAACGTATGGCCAGAGACCAGGGCAGAAAGGGGTAATGTACAGCCAGAGACCGGGGCAAATCACTCTGTAATGACTATATAATATGAGTTTCACTTTTTGTAGTAAAGAACTGAAATAAATTAACTTTTTTATGATATTCTAATTTTGTGAGAAGCACCTGTGTATTAATCAGAAATGCAATCTATACATAGCTTTCTCCTCTTCTGTTTATTTTTCCTCTCGTTTGTTTCCATTCACTATTATCTTCCAATTGTGATCTATCGGCTTCAGGTTTTGCCTTCATGATGTAACCAGTACATGCTCTACGGTGATTGGTTCCTATATACACTGCTCAAAAACAAAAAGGGAACACTAAAATCCCACATCCTAGATATCACTGAATGAAATGTACCGTATTTTTCGGACTATAAGACGCACCGGACCATAAGACGCACCCCAAATTTTCAGAAGGAAAATTGGGAAAAAAAAAAAATGTGTCAAATGGGGGTCCGTCTTACAGTCCGAATTTAGCTTACACTGTGTGGGGTGGTTGGGCACTGTGGGGTGGCTGTGTTATGTGGGGTGGCTGTGTTCTGTGGGGTGGCTGTGTTATGTAGGGTGGCTGTGTTCTGTGTGGTGGCCAGGGTGGCCATATACTCACAAATCCGGTGGTGGCGGCGGCGCTCCCAATGCAGCTTGGCTGCGATGCGGTGGTGGTGTCCGGGCAGCAGCGGGCCTCTGGGCTGCGTGGAGGGCTCTGCTGGCATCTCGTCCCAGCCGGAAAGCCCCCCCGCAGCTGCGGTGCCGGTGCCTCCGGTGGCGGTCCCGATCCAAGGTGCGGTGGTGGTGTTCGGGCAGCAAGCGGGCCTCTGGGATGCATGGGGGGCTCCGCCGGCATCTCGTCCCAGCCGGAAAGCCCCCTCGCAGCTGTACGGCCAGAGACCGGGGCAGACAGGGGTAATGTATGGCCAGAGACCGGGGCAAACAGGAGTAACGTACGTCCAGAGACCAGGGCAGACAGGAGTAACGTACGTCCAGAGACCAGGGCAGACAGGAGTAATGTATGGCCAGAGACCAGGGCAGACAGGAGTAACGTACGTCCAGAGACCAGGGCAGACAGGAGTAACGTACGGCCAGAGACCGGGGCAGACAGGGGTAATGTATGGCCAGAGACCAGGGCAGACAGGAGTAACGTACGTCCAGAGACCAGGGCAGACAGGAGTAACGTACGTCCAGAGACCAGGGCAGACAGGGGTAATGTATGGCCAGAGACCAGGGCAGACAGGAGTAACATACGTCCAGAGACCGGGGCAGACAGGAGTAACGTACGTCCAGAGACCAGGGCAGACAGGAGTAACGTACGTCCAGAGACCGGGGCAGACAGGGGTAATGTATGGCCAGAAACTGGGGCAGACAGGTATAAAGAACAGCCAGAGACCGGGCAGACAGGGGTAACGTATGGCCAGAGACCAGGGCAGAAAGGGGTAATGTACAGCCAGAGACCGGGGCAAATCACTCTGTAATGACTATATAATATGAGTTTCACTTTTTGTAGTAAAGAACTGAAATAAATTAACTTTTTTTATGATATTCTAATTTTGTGAGAAGCACCTGTGTATTAATCAGAAATGCAATCTATACATAGCTTTCTCCTCTTCTGTTTATTTTTCCTCTCGTTTGTTTCCATTCACTATTATCTTCCAATTGTGATCTGTCGGCTTCAGGTTTTGCCTTCATGATGTAACCAGTACATGCTCTACGGTGATTGGTTCCTATATACACTGCTCAAAAACAAAAAGGGAACACTAAAATCCCACATCCTAGATATCACTGAATGAAATGTACCGTATTTTTCGGACTATAAGACGCACCGGACCATAAGACGCACCCCAAATTTTCAGAAGGAAAATTGGGAAAAAAAAATAATGTGTCAAATGGGGGTCCGTCTTACAGTCCGAATTTAGCTTACCACTGTGTGGGGTGGTTGGGCACTGTGGGGTGGCTGTGTTATGTGGGGTGGCTGTGTTCTGTGGGGTGGCTGTGTTCTGTGGGGTGGCTGTGTTATGTGGGGTGGCTGTGTTCTGTGTGGTGGCCAGGGTGGCCATATACTCACAAATCCGGTGGTGGCGGCGGCGCTCCCAATGCAGCTTGGCTGCGATGCGGTGGTGGTGTCCGGGCAGCAGCGGGCCTCTGGGCTGCGGGGGGCTCCGCCGGCATCTCTTCCCAGCCGGAAAGCCCCCCCGCAGCTGCGGTGCCGGTGCCTCCGGTGGCGGTCCCGATCCAAGGTGCGGTGGTGGTGTTCGGGCAGCAAGCGGGCCTCTGGGATGCATGGGGGGCTCCGCCGGCTTCTCGTCCCAGCCGGAAAGCCCCCCCGCAGCTGCGACGCGGTGCCGGCATGAGGAATAGCCGCCTGGGGCCTCCGGCAAGATGGCCGCCGCATACTCTCGTTCAAATCTCGGCAACGAGATCTTGTCGGAAGAGATCTCGTTGCCGAGATTTGAACGAGAGTATGCGGCGGCCATCTTGCCGGAGGCCCCAGGCGGCCATTCCTCATGCCGGCACCGCGTCGCAGCCAAGCTGCATTGGGAGCGCCGCCGCCACTGAACTTTCCGGTATGTTGGGACCATAAGACGCACCCCCATTTTCCCCAAAATTTTGGGGAAAAAAGTGCGTCTTATGGTCCAAAAAATACGGTAAATCACAATTAATAACCCATGTAGGTCTGGATTTGAAATGATACTCAAAATCAAAGTGGAAAATCAAATTACAGGCTGATCCAACTTCAGTGAAAATGTCATGTATAGTGTACAGTTCCTATAGCGTCTTGTGCTTGGGTGCGAGGAAAACACATGAGACATAGGTTGATATGAAATGACTTGTATTACTTCATACAAGCATGCAGAAAAGGTCACACAGTTTGCAGGAACAGAGGCAGGAGAACACAGCAGGCCAGAGTAACTTCAAGCTCTACAATAACTCTCCAAGCAGGTTCAGGATCTCTTCTCTGTACCGTAATTCCTCTGCAAACATGGATTCACCAGACAGCAGGTTTCCAAAGTCCAAAAGTGTTCCAAAGTTCCTCAGTAGGAAATAGCTGGAGTCCAAAATCCTAGGTTTCCAGGAGTCAGGTCACAGGCTGACTGAGGCTTGATTCAGGAGCACTGATTGTTCAGCTGAGGCTGCTTAAGAAGCAAGAGGGAGATAATCAGGGCGGGAACATGAAAACTGGAAACTCCATATTAACTGAGGGCAAGAGCTGCAGAAAGACAGAAAGCAAAATGGCCGACGGAAAACTGAGTTTCAAGGAACATGTCAAAAGAGACAAAGAACCTTACATTACTCCCCCCTTAAGGACAACCTCCGGTTGACCTCAGACCAGGCTTGTCAGGGTACCTCTGATGAAACTGGCGGAGCAGGCGAGGAGCATTTACATTATTGACTGGTTCCCATGAGTTGTCCTCCACTGGGTAGCCCTGCCATTTAATCAAATATTGCAACTGATTTCTGTACAACCTGGAATCTAGAATCCTTTCCACCATAAATTCTTCCTGACCATCGACCAGCACTGGGTCAGGGCAAGGAG
This sequence comes from Oophaga sylvatica, assembly GCA_033576555.1. NCBI lineage: Eukaryota > Metazoa > Chordata > Amphibia > Anura > Dendrobatidae > Oophaga > Oophaga sylvatica. The sequence continues at coordinate 119,159 of JARQOD010000087.1, forward strand.
AAGAGCGTCCAGGGAACGTATTGGGTGTTGCAGCCTTTAGTAGGGATACATGAAAGACAGGGTGGATTCTCATAGTTCTGGGCAGTTGAAGACAACAAGCGACAGCACTTATAATCTTACTGATCTTATAAGGTCCAATGTACTTATGTCCCAATTTAGACGATGGAATCTTTAATTTAAGATTTCTGGTTGACAGCCAGACCAAATCTCCTACCTTGAAGCTGGTGCAGGTTTACAAAATTTATCTGCTGCTTTCTTGTACCTTTCCTGAGCCAATTCTAGATTTTCCATTAGAAGATCCATATTCTTTTGTAAAGAAGTGATTCTTTCAGCCACTGCCGGCAAGGGCGTATCTATGGGAAATCGAGGAAGAATGTTAGGATGATAACCTAGATTGGAGTAAAAAGGAGACTGCTTAGTGGAGGCGCTCTGAGAGTTGTTATAAGAGAACTCAGCCAGTGGGAGTAGATCCACCCAATCATCCTGTAGGTGGCAGATAAAGCAGCGGAGATACAACGGCTATTCCCAGGAAAACGGGTCAGAAAAATCCACTGTGCAACTATTGAACAGGCGACAGAGGTCATCAATAATCCACGTTTTACCAACCCAAACCATATTATTATACACACAGGTACAAACAATCTGCCAGACCAGCACAAGCAGATCGCAGGACAACTGGCCCAACTAGCAAAGACGGCAAAACTAAAATTCCCAGACAGCAAAATCATTCTGTCATCTCTGCTCCCAACAAAGGACATATCCAGGCAAACCACCCAAAGCATCAATATGGAACTGACAGAAAAGGTCAAGACTGTCCCAAACGTGACCCTGGCACAACACCTTTCCATAAACCACCATCACCTATATGATAATAAGCACCTCAACAAACAAGGGGTCAGCCTCCTGGCCAAAGAGCTGAAAGACATCGTACTAACCAGAGGACCCAGGCCTGGATTCAACAGTGACCAACATCACACCGAAAGACCCCTAACAATAAAAATACAGAAAACCCCAATCCAATCTCCAGAAGCTGGAAACAAAGCTCTTCACCCAAAATCAGACCATCAGAGGAGGAGACCTCCATGGAGGGGTCCACCGATCCCACACAGATACACGCAGAGCAGAGATATGGATGAGGTAAAGACCCTGCTCAGCGCACTATGCAGGAAACTAATGTGACTGGATGGAACCAAGCACACCTACAAAACAGTCAGAAATCCAGTTTGTCCTACACAGCCATACTCATTACAAGGTATATACACACAAGATATATAGAAAAAAAAAAAAATGACTTCACTTACAATCAGCAGCTGGAATATTCAGGGTCTCAACACCTCGACCTTTGGATGTAAACAAATGACCCGGACTTTATACAAAGACTGAAAAATATAGACATCCAGATCCTCCTGGAAACATGGACCAGAGCCGAAAACGAATCCCTGGCGCCCATCGGATACAGGGAAATCTCTGTCCCTGACCTGAAAAATAAAAACATCAAACAGGGCCGAAGCTCAGGAGGAATACTGATCTGGTATAAAGACGAGCTCCACCAATACATCAAACCGGTGAAGAGAGGAAGCAGCCACATATGGATCAGGATCAGCAGCTCCATCCTCACCTCTCAGTCTGATGTCCACCTCTGCGCCACCTATATACCACCGACAGAGTCCCCCTACTTCAATCCAGAGAGCTTCGAGATCTTACAAAGAGAAGCCGCCCACTATCAGGCCCGGGGCAAAGTTCTCATCTTTGGGGACCTCAACGCAAGAACAGGGAGAGAAAACGACTTCCTGACCACGGATGGGAACATCTACATATTTGGAGCAGAGAATGACGGCCAAGACTCAGTACACACAGAGAGAAGCAGCTATGACAGTACAGTCAACAAAAGTGGTAAAAAGCTCCTGAACGTATGTAGAAGTTTAGGACTTCATATTCTTAATGGACGTACCAAAGGAGACTCTTTTGGGAGGTATACACTAAACTCCCATGTAGGGAGGAGTGTAGTAGATTATGCCATTACAGACATGAACCGGGCAAACATCAGCGCCTTCATAGTCACCCCACAAACGCACCTGTCAGACCACAGCCAACTTCTTCTGTACTTGAAATCTACAGAGAAACCACCCACTCAAAAGCCACAGCATAGCGGCCTCTTCAACCGGCCTCCATCCTATAAATGGTCCAAAACGTCGGCACTAAAGTATAAAAGAGGCTCTCAGCAGACCCGAAATACAGCGGATGCTCCACCACTTCTACAACCACGAGTACCAGCCTAACCCAAAGGGAGTGAGTCAAGCTACAAAAGACCTCAACAATATATTCTATGCAATGGCCAGACTGTCCGACCTTAAAAAAGTTGACTACAAGAAACCAAAAGAAAAACAGATCAATGGTTGGTTTGACAGAGAATGTAAAGCCGTACGGAAGACCCTGAGAACTGCTTCAAACAAGAAACATAGAGACCCCAACCACCCTGGTCTGAGGGAAGCCTATGAAACCATACAAAGACAGTACAAAACCATCCTCAGGAGGAAGAAGCAGAGTTACATCTCTACCAAGCTCAGCCAACTCCAGGATGCTCTTCGGGACAATTCCTTCTGGGAACTATGGAACCACATGGGCACAAAAGACAAGAAAAACAACATCCATATCCAAAATGGCAACATCTGGCTCCAGTACTTCAAAGACCTCTATAAAGACATCCCAAAGGAAGAACTAAACCAAGAACAGGAAAACATAATGGCAAAACTAAAAGCAATGGAGGAAAAAGTAAAAAATTTCCAAAACCCAGTGGATACACCTATTACATTACAGGAAGTAGCAGAGAGAATCTCTGCCATAAGATGTAGAAAAGCCGGTGGCCTGGATGGAATCCTACCAGAAATGCTGAAGTACAGCCCACCAGAAATACAGGCTGCAATGGTTAAACTCTTCAATATTGTGCTAAGTGCTGGCTACTTCCCTCGTACCTGGAACCAAGGCCTCATCACACCCATCCACAAGAATGGGGACAGGTATGACCCAGCCAACTACAGAGGCATATGTGTCAGCAGCAACCTGGGGAAACTGTTCAACAGCATCCTGAACAAGAGGATCCTCAGTTTCCTCACCGAACATAACGTCCTCAGCAAGAGCCAAGCAGGGTTCATGCCAAACCACCGCACCACTGACCACATCTATACCCTGCACAGCCTCATTCAGAGACACGTCCACAATACAAAGAACGGGAAGATATACGCCTGTTTCGTGGACTTTAAAAAGGCCTTTGATTCGGTGTGGCACCCGGGCTTATTCCTGAAACTGCTGGAGAGCGGAATAGGAGGAAAGACCTACGATGTTATCAAAAGCTCCTACACCGAGAACCTCTGCAGTGTGAGTGTGAACGGTAAAAGAACGGCTTATTTCCAGCAGAGCCGTGGAGTCAGACAAGGCTGCAGCCTAAGTCCAATGCTCTTCAACATTTACATCAACGAGCTGGCTACCGCTCTGGAATCTTCCACAGCACCAGGTCCCACCCTCCACGACACCCAGGTGAAATTCCTGCTGTATGCAGATGACCTGCTGCTTCTGTCACCAACGAGAAAGGCCTCCAAGACAACCTGAAAATCTTAGAGAAATTCAGCTCCACCTGGGCACTACCGGTCAACCTAAAGAAAACCAACATCATGGTGTTCCAGAGGAGAAAGAGAAAATTAGACCAGCACCCTTCATTTGTTCTCAACAACTGCGCCCTTACAGGAACAGACAAATATACCTACCTGGGCCTAGAGATCCACCGGTCAGGAAGCTTCAAACAAGCCATAGAGACCCTGAAAGACAAGGCATGTAAAACCTTCTATGGCATCCGAAGGAAACTCTACCATCTGAAGCCACCAGTGAGGGTCTGGTTAAAAATCTTCGACTCTGTCATCGCCCCAATCCTCCTGTATGGCAGTGAAGTCTGGGGTCCTCACACCTACCCAGACTGGTCAAGGTGGGATTCCAGCCCAACAGAAATATTCCACCTGGAATTCTGCAAGCACCTTCTCCAAGTCCACCGGAGCACCTCCAACAGTGCCTGCCGGGCCGAGCTGGGCAGATTCCCTCTACACCTAACGGTTCTAAAGAGGGCACTGTCATTCCGGGCTCACCTACATAGGAGCAATCCAAGCTCCCATCACCATAAAGCCCTGACACACGTAGGTGAAACAGAAAAACTAGGACCCTTGGAACAGCTCACCCAAACCCAACCTGACCAGAACACCAATCACAACAACCTGACAAAAGCCGAAATCAGGAAGATGGTAGACGAAGGCCAGGAGAGGTATGTCAGTGACTGGAAGAACGACATCATCAGCTCCCAGAAACTGACCATGTACCGGAGTCTACAGAGAGACTACAGTCTGGCCCCATACCTGGAGAAACTCCCGGACCCCAGAGACCGCCAGATCCTGAGCCGGTATAGACTCAGTGCCCACAGTCTGGCCATCGAATCCGGCCGACACAGGCAGAGCTACAAGCCCAAGGAGGAAAGACTATGCCAACACTGTGACCAGGAGGCCATAGAGGACGAAACCCACTTCCTGCTACACTGCTCCAAATACTCAGCAGTGAGGGACACTCACTTCAGGAGACTCTCACATCTCTTCCCGGATTTCATCACCATGAAGGAGGAAGAGAAAACATATATCTTGCTGGGGGAAGAAGAGAGAGCAGCGGAGATAGCAGCGCAGTATGTGAGCGAATGTCATAGACTGCGAGAAAGAGAACTATGATAGGCCATGGACTTCTATAGCCTCCACCCCGGATCTGCCCCTACCCAACATCCCTATGCCATGGACTTCTATAGCCCCCATCCCGGATCTGCGCCCCCATCACCCCTCCCTAAGCCATGGACTTCCACAACCCCTACCCTAGATCCGTCCCTACCCAACATCCCTATCCCTATTCCCTTTTGTACACTTGCTTTGGCAAAACTAATGTGTATTTAGTCCTGCCAATAAAGCTTCTTTGAATTTGAATTTGAATTTGATACTGCTCCAGGGTCTGATTGGTTTGTTCTGTCTGTCCATTAGTCTGGGGATGAAAAGCAGAAGAAAGGTTTACTTTAATGTCCAATGCGGCACAGAAATTTTGCCAAAACCTTGAAGTGAATTGCACCCCTCGATCCGAAATGACCTCATCCGGTACTCCATGTAAGCGAAACACATTCTTAATCATCAAGTCTGATGTCTGTTTTGCAGTGGGTAAGCCGACACAAGGGATAAAATGAGCTGCCTTTGTTAGACGGTCAACCACCACTAGAATGGTGTTCTTCCCTTGAGAGGTTGGTAACTCCACAATGAAGTCCATAGAAATGGATCCCCACGGGCGGGACGGGGTGGGAAGAGGTTGTAACAGACCAGTTGGTGAGGAGCGAGGTGTTTTGCATCTTGCACAGACTTCACATGAAGTGACATAGTTTAAAACATCTTTCCTGTAAGTGGGCCACCAAAAGAAACGAGAAAGAAATTCTTGTGTCTTTAGAATTCGCCTATGCCCGGCTATCTTGGAATCGTGGATGAGTTGCAATACTCTCAATCTGACTGTTTCAGGTATATACAGACGTTGTCCCTGAATCCACACACCATTCTTAAAGACAAGACTTACGTCCCTTGGGGGTTGAGCCAACAAAGAATCCGCATGGTATGCTTCCTTGATGTCCTTAAGTAGGTCTTGATTATGAATCACTCCCAGGAATCTAGAGTCAGGAAGAATAGTCTTAGGAGGAGTAAGTGGACGTGTCTCTGCTGAATGAATCCTAGAGAGTGCATCAGCCTTTCCATTGCGCGATCCTGGTCTATAAGAAATTACAAAATTAAATTGGTTTAGGAAAAGATTCCAGCGAGCCTGGCGAGGAGTCAGGCACTTAGCCGACCTGATAAATTCAAGGTTATGATGGTCTGTCAGGACGACTATTTGCTGTGCAGCTCCCTGAAGAAGGTGTCTCCATTCCTTGAAGGCGGCAATAATGGCCAACAATTCTCTATTGCCCACATCGTAGTTCCTCTCAGCCGAAGACAACTGCTGGGAAAAGAAGGCACAGGGATGCAAGACATTCTTCTCACCTGTTCTCTGAGAGAGTATAGCTCCAACGGCACAGTCTGAAGCATCCACCTCTATTATGAAGGCAAGCTCGGGGTTGGGATGTACTAAGATAGGTGCGGTGGTAAATTTATCCTTTAAACAGGAAAATGCTTCCTGAGCTTGCGGGGTCCAGGAGAACCTAGACTGTTTCCGGGTAAGTTGGGTGATAGGTGACACTACCTCAGAGAAATTCCTAATGAAACGTCTATAGAAGTTGGCAAACCCGATGAAGCGCTGCACCTCCTTCACATTTCTAGGAATTGGCCAATCCTTGATGGCTTCGGTCTTGCTTCCATCCATACTAATCCCTTGCGTAGATAGTACATACCCCAGAAATTGAATTTCGGTCCTATGGAATTCACACTTTTCAAGTTTGATGTAGAGATGGTTTTGTCTTAGGCGTTCTAAGACCATTCTCACATGTCCATGATGTTCCTCTGTGGAGTTAGAAAAAATTAGAATATCATCCAGATAAATCACCACAAATGTATCTAGGAGATCCCTGAAGATGTCATTCACCAAGTGTTGGAAAGTGGCTGGGGCGGTACTCAGACCAAAAGGCATAACTAGATATTCAAAGTGTCCATAGCGTGACCTGAATGCAGTCTTCCATTCATCCCCAGGTCTAATACAGGACCAAGTTATAGGCCCCACGGAGATCCAGTTTAGAGAAAATTTTGGCGTGCCGCACTCTCTCCAACAACTCAGGGATTAAAGGCAATTGATAACGGTTTCTAATAGTAATCTTATTGAGTTCCCTATAGTTTATGCAGGGTCTCAGAGATCCATCTTTCTTCTTCACAAAGAAGATGGGTGCACCTGCGGGAGATGAAGAGGGGCGTATGAAGCCTTTGGCTAGATTTTCATCTATGTAGTCCTTCAAAGCTTTTAGCTCGGGCCCCGCTAGGGGGTAGATCTTACCAAAAGGTATCTCGGCTCCAGGCAATAATTCGATTGGACAATCATATGGACGGTGAGGAGGAAGCTGATCAGCGTTCTTCTTGTCACATAAATCCACATAGTCCTGGTATACAGCTGGTAGTTCAGGGACTGACATGGTTCCTTTAGGAACAGAGCAAGCTGAAACTCCTTGACTCATCTGTTTCTCCGGAAAGTGTAATTCCTTGGTCTCCCAGTTAATCGTAGGATTCTGCGCCTGCAGCCATGGTAGCCCTAGAATAATGGGAAAGTGGGGAGAAGAGATAAGCATGAAAGACATTTTCTCCTGATGATCTTTACCCATAAGGACCCTCAAAGGCTCTGTTTCCTGATCCACTGGTCCAGAGGTCAGCAGGGAGCCATCCACAGTCTCCATCTGTACTGGAGTAGCCTTCTTCCCTGAACGTATCCCCTGTTTCAGAGAAAAGGAGATATCCATAAAATTTCCACTTGCTCCTGAGTCGATCATAGCAGAGCTAGACACCCAGACTGAGTCAACCCAGAGTTTGATGGAAAGGAAGCAATGAGAATTATTTCTTTTACAACTCAGCTGGGACACCGCTGAGGAAACTTAAAAAATTGCAGCGTTTATACCGTCTTTGTCCCCAGAACTAACAGAGTTTAAGTCCGAAAAATCAAGATCTCTTGCAGCAGATCTCTCTGGAGTCTGAGGCTCGGACATGACAGAGCTCCTCTCGCAACACTCACAGTGAATGACTGCTGCAGTAGTCTTACGAGAACGGCTGGGGCAGTTTATAATGAAGTGCCCTGACTTACCACAGTAAAAACATAGATTTTCCTTTATACGATGTTCTTTGCGTGCATCACTAACCCGTCTTTGTAAAGAGTCCACCTGCATGGGTTCAGGTTCTGGTTCCCTTGTGATCCTACTCAAAGGTTCCTTAGCTGAGGAGGGAGGTAGGAAAAGGTTAGTGCGATTATTTTCGAACCATCTCTCTTGTCTGCGTTCAGTCAGACGAGCATCAATACGGATACAATAGTTAATAAAGTCACCTAACGCAGTGGGAGGGTCGGCACGAGCAAGTTCATCCTTAATCAGTGGAGACAACCCTTTCCGAAAAATAGATTTTTTGGCGGAAGTGTCCCAAGTGGTATCAAGAGCCCATCTCCTGAAATCCAAGGCATATTGGGCTACTGAACGCTTACCTTGGCGCAAAGTTAACATGGCTGCTTCAGCTGTTGCACCTCGATTGGGGTCATCAAACACCTGCCCCATGGCTGAAATAAAAGCATCAAGGTGATTCAAACAATCATCCTCAGTTTCAATCAGAGGGTTTGCCCACATCAAAGCCTTATTGGTAAGCAACATGATTATAGTAAGCACTTTGGATCGTTCAGTGGGAAATTGTGAAGCATGTGCAGAGAAAAATAGATTGCATTGGTTAATAAATCCCCTGAATTTCTCACGTTCACCGCCAAAACGAAAAGGAGGTAACTTGGGGATCCCAGAACTCGGGGTTATGGCAGGAGCCTGGACTCGTTCCTCTAGAGCCTCAATCCTGGCTCGTAATTCCTGAGTAGTTTGTCCAAACACTTGCAAATTATGATTAGTGAGGTCCTGTAGGCTTGCAAAACGGGTCTTTATAGTCTGTATATCTGCAAGGATTGTATCAGTCACTCCGCAAAGCTCCTTTATGCGGGCCTCCATCTTCCAGATCTTTTAAGGCAGAAGTGCTGGAAGGAGAAGAGGAAAGGAAAAAAAAAAAACAATAGTGTTTACCTGTGGTAACACTCCAGAGTAACATTTAAGGGAATGCGCTCACCTGGAATGGTTGTGAGAAGTCACAACCACTGTCATCACAGAAGGTATTAAACGGACATCTGATATCCACAATCACAGCAGACACGGCTTTCCCAGACCCAGCAGACACTAAACATTGTCTCCTGAATCTTGTCATGTATAGTGTACAGTTCCTATAGCGTCTTGTGCTTGGGTGCGAGGAAAACACAGGAGACATAGGTTGATATGAAATGACTTGTATTACTTCATACAAGCATGCAGAAAAGGTCACACAGTTTGCAGGAACAGAGGCAGGAGAACACAGCAGGCCAGAGTAACTTCAAGCTCTACAATAACTCTCCAAGCAGGTTCAGGATCTCTTCTCTGTACCGTAATTCCTCTGCAAACATGGATTCACCAGACAGCAGGTTTCCAAAGTCCAAAAGTGTTCCAAAGTTCCTCAGTAGGAAATAGCTGGAGTCCAAAATCCTAGGTTTCCAGGAGTCAGGTCACAGGCTGACTGAGGCTTGATTCAGGAGCACTGATTGTTCAGCTGAGGCTGCTTAAGAAGCAAGAGGGAGAGAATCAGGGCGGGAACATGAAAACTGGAAACTCCATATTAACTGAGGGCAAGAGCTGCAGAAAGACAGAAAGCAAAATGGCCGACGGAAAACTGAGTTTCAAGGAACATGTCAAAAGAGACAAAGAACCTTACAGAAAATGCCTCACAACAAGGAACTGATGCTCAGTAATGTGTGTGGCCTTGATGTGCCTGTACGACCTCCCTACAACACCTCGGTATGGTCCTGATGAGGCGGCAGATGTCCTCTTGAGGGATCTCCTCCCAGACCTGGATTAAAGCATCAGTCGACTCCTGGACAGTCTGTGATGCAATGTGACGCTGGTGGATGTAACGAGACGTGATGTCCCAGATGTACTTGAATGGATTCAGGTCTGGGGAATGGGCGGACCAGTCCATAGCATCAATGCCTTCATCATGCAGGAACTGTTGACACACTTCAGCCACATGAGGCCTTGCATGGTCATGTTGTGGAGCCCAGCTGCGACTGGATCCATATCTTCCAGAAGGGTGCACTGAAAGAAGATACCACTAGAGGTCATTATTCACCTTCACACACGTTCATTTATCCAAAAGACCACCAGAAGGAGCTGTGTAAGACATATAAAAGAAGCTGACACAGGAAACATCAAGTCCAGTTCTGCTCAGTCAGTTCTGTGAGCAGTTCAGTGCAGCCACCTCAGAGAGTTCAGTCTGCTCAGTCTGCAGCAAGGAGAAGTGCAGAGCTGAGGTTAGAGAGGCTGCAGAGCTATTCAGTTCAGAGCAAGTGGAGTCTAGTACAGAGTGGACAGAGATCACTCCAGCCTAGTCAGAGCTGAATCTAGGAGTGCAACTCAGTGAGAAGCGTGCCGACGCTTAGAGAGGGGTGAAGAGGCAGCCCACCAACTGCCAGTGTGTGATCGTGTGAGGATCCAGGTAGGCCGAAGGCGAGTGGAAAGTTAATGAGACAGTGGAGCCTTAATAGCTCACCTCAGCAAGTATTACCGGACACCGGGGTCCGAGCCTATAGGGATCTCCAGACCCATTAGGAGAACACCGGAGTTCCTGGAGGACTACAAGTCCCAGGAGTACCACAGAGCTGATACGTAGCAGGATCAGGAGGACGGAGTCCGGCCTGATCAGCCATAAAAGACCCTGTCCTTTCAGAGAGAAGGTCCAACCACAAAGTCAGCCAGGTACAAGACGGAGACTAAGCTAGGCCCAGCTACACGCAGGCCAAGACTTCATTACAAAAAGGCAGAGAACAGGAGGCCACACACCTACCAAGTGGAGGAATCTGGATGTGCACCCTTCACCCTACAGCGCTCCGGGAAGTGCCTGCAACATCTTCAGTAAAGGTACCAAAGTGACTTATGTGTGTGTCTCCCTTATTACCCCTGACTGCCGGGTCCCCGTCTGTCCTGCATCCCTGCACAATTATCTGCCCTGGAGGACTCAGCCTTACTTGTGGAAGGCTTAACATCTAGCTGCACAATATTAACCCTCCAGTGGATCTGCATAGCAGCGCTGGTCATCCTGACCAGGCACCACAAGTGGCGTCACGAATCCCCATATCATCATTCAAGTCACCTGTAAATATCCCACATTTCAGTGAGCGCCCAGGGCACGGACCGAGCTGTGCTACCCGTGACATTCCCCATAGATATCAACGGGCTCTGTGCCGAGTACTCCAAAGCTCTGGCTGTGCGACTCAATGTCTCAGAAGGAACCCAGGACCCAGTGCACCAGCATATGGTCTCACAATGGGTCTGAGGATCTCATCTCGGTACCTAATGGCAGTCAGGCTACCTCTGGCGAGCACATGGAGGGCTGTGCGGCCTTCCAAAGAAATGCTGCCCCACACCACTGCCAAACCGGTCATGCTGAAGGATGTTACAGGCAGCAGATCGCTCTCCACGGCGTCTCCAGACTCTGTCACATGTGATCAGTGTGAACCTGCTCTCATCCGTGAAGAGCTCAGCGCACCTTTGTCGAATCTGCAAATCTTGGTGTTCTCTGACAAATTCCAAGCGTCCTGCACAGTGTTGGGCTGTAAGCACAACACCCACTTGTGGACGTCGGGCCCTCAAACCACAGTCATGGAGTCTGTTTCTGACAGCTGGAGCAGACGAATGGATGTTAGTGGCCTGCTGGAGGTAATTTACAGGGCTGTGTCACTGTTTGTCCTTGCAAAAAGGAGGAGGTAGCGATCCTGCTGCTGTGTTGTTGCCCTCCTACAGCCCCCTCCACATCTCCTTTTATACTGGCCTGTCTCCTGGTATCTTTTCCATGCTCTGGACACTGTGCTGACAGACACCGTTACCCTTCTTGCCACAGCTCACATTGATAAGCCATTCTGGATGGTCTGCACTACCTGGGTAACTTCTGTGGTTTGTACACACCGCCTCATGCTACTGTACAGTACCTCTAGGGGTGAGATCAGTGACAAAATGCAAAAGTGACCAAAGCAACAGCCAAAAAGGATGAGAACAGAGACATGGTCTGTGGTCACTCCCTGCAGAACTGCTTCTTTATAGTGGGGAAAAAAAGTATTTAGTCAGCCACCAACTATGCAAGTTTTCCCGCTTAAAAAGATTAGAGAGGCCTGTAATTGACTTCATAGGTCGACCACAACTATGATAGTCAAAATGAGAAAAATCCAGAAAATCACCTTGTCTGATTTGGCAAGAATTATTTTGCAAATTATGGTGGAAAATAAGTATTTGGTCACCTAAAAACAGCCAAGATTTATGGGATCCTCTGTCCTCCACTTATTACCTGTAGTAATGCTCCTGTTTGAACTTGTTATCAGTATCAAAGACCACAACTTCAAACAGTCACACTCCAATCTCCACTATGGTGAAGACCGAAGAGGCAAAGAGCTGTCGAAGGACACCAGAAACAAAATTGCAGCCTGCACCAGGCTGGGAAGACTGAATCTGCAACAGGCAAGCAGCTTGGTGTGATGAGATCACCTGTGGGAGCAATAATAAGAAAATGGAAGACATACAAGACCACTGATAATCTCCCTCCATCTGGGGCTCCACGCAAGATCTCACCCCGTGGGGTCAAAATGATCACAAGAACGGTGAACAAAAATCCCAGAACCACACGGGAGGACCTAGTGAATGACCTGCATAGAGCTGGGACAACTGTTGTGAATGTGCTAGAAATGAATTCTGAGCAGAAGCTCCCTCTGGTGGTTACAAACAGTACTGAACTATCCAATGAAGATTGTGAAGATTGGCGATCAGGTGTTACTGACTGGTCTTATATAAGGGAGGTTCCCTCCCATCAGGGTTGCCGGTGATCAATTGTTCTGGTCTCATCTTAGATTCCTGTTCACTTTGTAGCTTGCTGTTTCGTGCCTGCATCTTCTGCTAACAGATAAGTCTTTTTCTTCTTTTAGTTTTTTGTGCTTGCTTTTTGCATTTTGTCCTGCACTTCTGTGGGGGTCTGCCAAGTCCCCTCCGGGGGCTTGTGCTCCTCTCAGTTTAGTTCAGCCACTGTTGTTTGTTTATTTGCCTTTTCCAGTTTTTTCAGTGGCTGCTGTTTAGTTTTGTTACACCAGAGAACTAATTTAGGTGGTAGAGGTCGTGTGATCTCAGGTTTTTTTGTAATTAGTAGAGTTGGTACTTTTCAGGGTTTTTTGGGATTGCAGTAAGTGTCCTTCCTATCCTTTTCTATTTAGGAAGTTTGGGCCCCAACGTTTGCTCATACTATTTTCCGTCTGTGTTTGTATTTCTTCTTGTCTAACCGCCATTACATGTTTGGGGGCTTTCTATGTTCTTTGGGGATCTGCTCCGGGGCAGATAGTTTTCCTCTTTCTGTCTTTAGGTGTAGTTAGCTTCTCAGGCTGTGACGAGGCGTCTAGGACCAACGTAGGAACGCTCCACGGCTGCCTCTAGTTGTGGTGGTTAGTCAGGGTACTGCAATCTCATAGATTCCAACCTCTCTGGTGTATTTCCTTTTTTGCCTGCTCTCCTCAGCTACCAAATCATAACAGTATCACCGGCCCAAAAACTGATATTTGTATGGTACTCACAGAAGGGAAAAATAGTGTTAAAGAAAGAAGATTGTCAGAGTTGTCAGAGATTTTTTTTTTTTCCCTCTGTTTCTCTGAATGCTGAGGAGGATTTTTTTTTTTCTCAATGGAGTTTGCACAGTTGTCTGGCCGTGTGGATCAGCTTACCACTGAAGTTCGGAGTATTGCTATCTATCTTGCGAGGTTGCCTGTTGTGGAACCTAGGATTCCCATGCCAGATTTGTTTTTAGGGGATCGAGCTAAATTTCTGAATTTCAAAAATAACTGTAAGTTGTTTTTTGCCTTGAAATCTAAGTCCTCAGGGAACGCAGCACAGCAGGTTCAAATTGTCATCTCTCTCCTGCGCGGCGATCCTCAGGATTGGGCTTTTTCCCTGACACCTGGGGATCCTGTTTTGAGTAATGTTATGCATTTTTTCAGGCTCTGGGGTTATTGTACGATGAGCCTAATGTCACTGATCAATCTGAAAAAGCCTTGTTGGCATTAAATCAGGGGCTTGAAGACGCTGAGTTGTACTGTCAGAGATTCCGAAGGTGGGCAGTCCTGACCAAATGGAATGACGATGCTTTGGCAGCCCTTTTTCGGAAGGGTCTGTCAGAGAATGTAAAGGATGTTATGGTGGGATTCCCTGTCCCCTCTGGTCTCAATGATTCTATGTCATTAGCGATTCAAATTGACAGACGTTTGCGTGAGCGTAGAGGTATGCGTGGAGCAGTGTTGCCTTGTGAACCAGCTTCTGAACCCATGCAGTGTGATAGAGTGGCTTCTGGGGCACAGCGTCATGAGTTTCGTAAACGCAATGGGTTATGTTTCTACTGTGGTGATGCCTCTCATGCTATTTCAGTCTGCCCTAAGCGGGGAAGACGTTTTGCACGTTCAGTTGTCTTGGGTAGTGTTCAGACTAAATTTTTGTTGACTGTTACCCTGATTTGCTCCCTGTCCACATTTTCTGCTCAGGCTTTTGTTGATTCGGGAGCAGCTATTAACCTGATGGATTTTGATTTTGCTAAATGTTGTGGGTTTCCCTTGATACCCCTACGGAAGTCTATTCCCCTACTGGGGATCGATTCTACCCCTTTGGCTGAGAATAAACCTCAGTTCTCTACTCAGGTGATAATGAGGGTTGAACCTGATCATCAGGAGAGTTGCAAATTTTTGGTGCTGTATAATCTGCATGACATTATCGTACTGGGTTTCCCTTGGTTACAGTCTCATAATCCTGTTTTGGATTGGAAATCTGTGTCTGTAACCAGTTGGGGCTGCCAATGTGTTAATGCCAACACTCCTGTTTTTTCTGCCTCCCCCCAGGCTCAGGTTGTTCCTGACTTTTTGACTGATTTTTCTGATGTGTTTAGCGAAAGTAAATCTGCATCCTTGCCCCCCCATAGGAGCTATGACTGCGCTATTGAATTAGTGCCTGGTAGTAAATTCCCTAAAGGTCGCCTTTTTAACTTGTCTGTACCTGAACATAACGCTATGCGGTCTTATATCAAGGAGTCATTGGAGAAGGGTCATATCAGACCATCCTCTTCACCCTTGGGTGCCGGTTTTTTTCTTTGTGGCCAAAAAGGATGGTTCATTAAGGCCGTGTATTGATTATCGTCTCTTGAACAATATCACTGTGAAATATCAATATCCGTTACCCTTGATTTCTGACCTGTTTTCTAGGGTGAAAAGTGCTACTTGGTTTACCAAGCTTGACCTCAGGGGGGCATATAACCTTATTCGCATTAAGCACGGGGATGAATGGAAGACGGCATTTAATAGCCCAGAGGGGCATTTTGAGTACCTAGTGATGCCCTTTGGGCTCACTAATGCTCCTTCTGTCTTCCAGTCCTTCATGAATGACATTTTCAGGGATTTTGTGGATAAATTTCTGATTGTTTATTTGGATGATATCTTGATTTTTTCCAATGACTGGGACTCTCATGTGAAACATATTCGGACTGTGTTCCAGATTTTGAGAGAGAATGCTCTGTATGTGAAGGGATCAAAGTGTCTTTTTGGCGTACAGAGGATCTCATTTATGGGATTCATTTTGTCCCCATCTGTTATTGAAATGGACCCGGTCAAGTTCAGGCCATCTGTGATTGGGTCCAACCTACTTCATTAAAGGCTCTTCAAAGATTCTTGGGTTTTGCCAATTTTTATCGTAAATTTATTGGTAATTTCTCTGTTTTTGTTAAACCATTGACTGATTTGACCAAAAAGGGTTCTGATGTGGTGAATTGGCCTCCTGAGGCAGTCTCTGCGTTTCAGGAACTTAAGCAGAGATTCACTTCTGCTCCTGTTCTACGGCAGCCTGATGTTTCTCTGCCATTTCAGGTGGAGGTTGATGCCTCTGAAATTGGGGCAGGTGCCGTTTTGTCCCAAAGAGATCCAGAGACCTCTAAAAGTAACCTTTGTGCCTTTTTATCTCGAAAATTTTCTCCAACTGAACGTAATTATGACGTGGGTAATCAGGAGTTATTGGCCATGAAGTGGGCTTTTGAAGAGTGGAGACATTGGCTGGAGGGAGCCAAACATCAGGTGGTGGTCCTCTCGGACCATAAGAATCTGGTTTATCTGGAATCAGCCAAGCGACTTAATCCTAGACAGGCCAGGTGGGCCTTGTTTTTCACACGTTTTAATTTTGTGGTTTCCTTTCTTCCTGGCACTAAGAATGTTAAGGCGGATGCCCTCTCGAGGAGTTTCCTTGCGGACTCTCCTGAGTTATCTGATCCTGCTGTTATTTTGAAAGAGGGTGTAGTTCTTTCCGCCATCTCGCCCAATTTGAGACTGGCTCTGGAAGGGTGTCAGGAGGATAAACCCGAGCGCTGCCCTATTGGGAAATTGTTTGTCCCAGACCGGTGGAAAAAGAGTGTGATGTCTGAGATTCATTGTTCCGCGTTGGCCGGTCATCCCGGAATTTTTGGTACCAGAGAATTGGTTAGTCGGTCCTTTTGGTGCCTACTTTGTCTTGTGACGTCAGGGAATTTATGCAGTCCTGCGGGACTTGCTCTCGCTCCAAGCCTTGCTCTCGCTCTAGTGGTTTGTTGATGCCATTGCCTGTGCCAAAGAGACCATGGACCCATATCTCTATGGATTTCATTTCCGACCTCCCTGTTTCTCAGAGAATGACCGTTATCTGGGTGATTTGTGATAGGTTTTCCAAAATGATACATCTTGTGCCATTACCTAAGTTGCCTTCCTCCTCTGAATTGGTGCCTTTGTTCCTTCAGCACGTGGTTCGGTTACACGGCATTCCTGAGAACATTGTGTCTGACAGAGGAGTCCAGTTTGTTTCCAGATTTTGGAGGACTTTTTGTTCTAAACTTGGTGTTCAATTGTCTTTCTCCTCGGCTTTTCATCCTCAGACCAATGGACAAACTGAGAGAACAAACCAGACATTGGAGACTTATCTGAGTGTCATGTATAGTGTACAGTTCCTATAGCGTCTTGTGCTTGGGTGCGAGGAAAACACATGAGACATAGGTTGATATGAAATGACTTGTATTACTTCATACAAGCATGCAGAAAAGGTCACACAGTTTGCAGGAACAGAGGCAGGAGAACACAGCAGGCCAGAGTAACTTCAAGCTCTACAATAACTCTCCAAGCAGGTTCAGGATCTATTCTCTGTACCGTAATTCCTCTGCAAACATGGATTCACCAGACAGCAGGTTTCCAAAGTCCAAAAGTGTTCCAAAGTTCCTCAGTAGGAAATAGCTGGAGTCCAAAATCCTAGGTTTCCAGGAGTCAGGTCACAGGCTGACTGAGGCTTGATTCAGGAGCACTGATTGTTCAGCTGAGGCTGCTTAAGAAGCAAGAGGGAGAGAATCAGGGCGGGAACATGAAAACTGGAAACTCCATATTAACTGAGGGCAAGAGCTGCAGAAAGACAGAAAGCAAAATGGCCGACAGAAAACTGAGTTTCAAGGAACATGTCAAAAGAGACAAAGAACCTTACATTACTCCCCCCTTAAGGACAACCTCCGGTTGACCTCAGACCCGGCTTGTCAGGGTACCTCTGATGAAACTGGCGGAGCAGGCGAGGAGCATTTACATTATTGACTGGTTCCCATGAGTTGTCCTCCACTGGGTAGCCCTGCCATTTAATCAAATATTGCAACTGATTTCTGTACAACCTGGAATCTAGAATCCTTTCCACCATAAATTCTTCCTGACCATCGACCAGCACTGGGTCAGGGCAAGGAGAAGAGCGTCCAAGAAACGTATTGGGTGTTGCAGTCTTTAGTAGGGATACATGAAAGACAGGGTGGATTCTCATAGTTCTGGGCAGTTGAAGACGACAAGCAACAGCACTTATAATCTTACTGATCTTATAAGGTCCAATGTACTTATGTCCCAATTTAGACGATGGAATCTTTATTTTAAGATTTCTGGTTGACAGCCAGACCAAGTCTCCTACCTTGAAAGCTGGTGCAGGTTTACGAAATTTATCTGCTGCTTTCTTGTACCTTTCCTGAGCCAATTCTAGATTTTCCTTTAGAAGATCCATATTCTTTTGTAAAGAAGTGATTCTTTCAGCCACTGCCGGCAAGGGCGTATCTATGGGAAATCGAGGAAGAATGTTAGGATGATAACCTAGATTGGAGTAAAAAGGAGACTGCTTAGTGGAGGCGCTCTGAGAGTTGTTATAAGAGAACTCAGCCAGTGGAAGTAGATCCACCCAATCCTCTTGTAGGTGGCAGATAAAACAGCGGAGATACTGCTCCAGGGTCTGATTGGTTCGTTCTGTCTGTCCATTAGTCTGGGGATGAAAAGCAGAAGAAAGGTTTACTTTAATGTCCAATGCGGCACAGAAATTTTGCCAAAACCTTGAAGTGAATTGCACCCCTCGATCCGAAATGACCTCATCCGGTACTCCATGTAAGCGAAACACATTCTTAATCATCAAGTCTGATGTCTGTTTTGCAGTGGGTAAGCCGACACAAGGGATAAAATGAGCTGCCTTTGTTAGACGATCAACCACCACTAGAATGGTGTTCTTCCCTTGAGAGGTTGGTAACTCCACAATGAAGTCCATAGAAATGGATCCCCACGGGCGGGACGGGGTGGGAAGAGGTTGTAACAGACCAGTTGGTGAGGAGCGAGGTGTTTTGCATCTTGCACAGACTTCACATGAAGTGACATAGTTTAAAACATCTTTCCTGTAAGTGGGCCACCAAAAGAAACGAGAAAGAAATTCCTGTGTCTTTAGAATTCCCTATGCCCAGCTATCTTGGAATCGTGAATGAGTTGCAATACTCTCAATCTGACTGTTTCAGGTATATACAGACGTTGTCCCTGAATCCACACACCATTCTTAAAGACAAGACTTACGTCCCTTGGGGGTTGAGCCAACAAAGAATCCGCATGGTATGCTTCCTTGATGTCCTTAAGTAGGTCTTGATTATGAATCACTCCCAGGAATCTAGAGTCAGGAAGAATAGTCTTAGGAGGAGTAAGTGGACGTGTCTCTGCTGAATGAATCCTAGAGAGTGCATCAGCCTTTCCATTGCGCGATCCTGGTCTATAAGAAATTACAAAATTAAATTGGTTTAGGAAAAGATTCCAGCGAGCCTGGCGAGGAGTCAGGCACTTAGCCGACCTGATAAATTCAAGGTTACGATGGTCTGTCAGGACGACTATTTGCTGTGCAGCTCCCTGAAGAAGGTGTCTCCATTCCTTGAAGGCGGCAATAATGGCCAACAATTCTCTATTGCCCACATCGTAGTTCCTCTCAGCCGAAGACAACTGCTGGGAAAAGAAGGCACAGGGATGCAAGACATTCTTCTCACCTGTTCTCTGAGAGAGTATAGCTCCAACGGCACAGTCTGAAGCATCCACCTCTATTATGAAGGCAAGCTCGGGTTGGGATGTACTAAGATAGGTGCGGTGGTAAATTTATCCTTTAAACAGGAAAATGCTTCCTGAGCTTGCGGGGTCCAGGAGAACCTAGACTGTTTCCGGGTAAGTTGGGTGATAGGTGACACTACCTCAGAGAAATTCCTAATGAAACGTCTATAGAAGTTGGCAAACCCGATGAAGCGCTGCACCTCCTTCACATTTCTAGGAATTGGCCAATCCTTGATGGCTTCGGTCTTGCTTCCATCCATACTAATCCCTTGCGTAGATAGTACATACCCCAGAAATTGAATTTCAGTCCTATGGAATTCACACTTTTCAAGTTTGATGTAGAGATGGTTTTGTCTTAGGCGTTCTAAGACCATTCTCACATGTCCATGATGTTCCTCTGTGGAGTTAGAAAAAATTAGAATATCATCCAGATAAATCACCACAAATGTATCTAGGAGATCCCTGAAGATGTCATTCACTAAGTGTTGGAAAGTGGCTGGGGCGGTACTCAGACCAAAAGGCATAACTAGATATTCAAAGTGTCCATAGCGTGACCTGAATGCAGTCTTCCATTCATCCCCAGGTCTAATACGGACCAAGTTATAGGCCCCACGGAGATCCAGTTTAGAGAAAATTTTGGCGTGCCGCACTCTCTCCAACAACTCAGGGATTAAAGGCAATGGATAACGTTTCTAATAGTAACCTTATTGAGTTCCCTATAGTCTATGCAGGGTCTCAGAGATCCATCTTTCTTCTTCACAAAGAAGATGGGTGCACCTGCGGGAGATGAAGAGGGGCGTATGAAGCCTTTGGCTAGATTTTCATCTATGTAGTCCTTCAAAGCTTTTAGCTCGGGCCCCGCTAGGGGTAGATCTTACCAAAAGGTATCTCGGCTCCAGGCAATAATTCGATTGGACAATCATATGGACGGTGAGGAGGAAGCTGATCAGCGTTCTTCTTGTCACATAAATCCACATAGTCCTGGTATACAGCTGGTAGTTCAGGGACTGACATGGTTCCTTTAGGAACAGAGCAAGCTGAAACTCCTTGACTCATCTGTTTCTCCGGAAAGTGTAATTCCTTGGTCTCCCAGTTAATCGTAGGATTCTGCGCCTGCAGCCATGGTAGCCCTAGAATAATGGGAAAGTGGGGAGAAGAGATAAGCATGAAAGACATTTTCTCCTGATGATCTTTACCCATAAGGACCCTCAAAGGCTCTGTTTCCTGATCCACTGGTCCAGAGGTCAGCAGGGAGCCATCCACAGTCTCCATCTGTACTGGAGTAGCCTTCTTCACTGAACGTATCCCGTTTCAGAGCAAAGGAGATATCCATAAAATTTCCACTTGCTCCTGAGTCGATCATAGCAGAGCTAGACACCCAGACTGAGTCAACCCAGAGTTTGATGGAAAGGAAGCAATGAGAATTATTTATTTTACAACTCAGCTGGGACACCGCTGAGGAAACTTGAAAAATTGCAGCGTTTATACCATCATTGTCCCCAGAACTAAC
This sequence comes from Oophaga sylvatica, assembly GCA_033576555.1. Classification (NCBI taxonomy): domain Eukaryota; kingdom Metazoa; phylum Chordata; class Amphibia; order Anura; family Dendrobatidae; genus Oophaga; species Oophaga sylvatica. The sequence goes on from JARQOD010000087.1 coordinate 139,902, forward strand.
AGAGTTTAAGTCCGAAAAATCAAGATCTCTTGCAGCAGATCTCTCTGGAGTCTGAGGCTCGGACATGACAGAGCTCCTCTCGCAACACTCACAGTGAATGACTGCTGCAGTAGTCTTACGAGAACGGCTGGGGCAGTTTATAATGAAGTGCCCTGACTTACCACAGTAAAAACATAGATTTTCCTTTATACGATGTTCTTTGCGTGCATCACTAACCCGTCTTTGTAAAGAGTCCACCTGCATGGGTTCAGGTTCTGGTTCCCTTGTGATCCTACTCAAAGGTTCCTTAGCTGAGGAGGGAGGTAGGAAAAGGTTAGTGCGATTATTATCGAACCATCTCTCTTGTCTGCGTTCAGTCAGACGAGCATCAATGCGGATACAATAGTTAATAAAGTCACCTAACGCAGTGGGAGGGTCGGCACGAGCAAGTTCATCCTTAATCAGTGGAGACAACCCTTTCCGAAAAATAGATTTTTTGGCGGAAGTGTCCCAAGTGGTATCAAGAGCCCATCTCCTGAAATCCAAGGCATATTCGGCTACTGAACGCTTACCTTGGCGCAAAGTTAACATGGCTGCTTCAGCTATTGCACCTCGATTGGGGTCATCAAACACCTGCCCCATGGCTGAAATAAAAGCATCAAGGTGATTCAAACAATCATCCTCAGTCTCAATCAGAGGGTTTGCCCACATCAAAGCCTTATTGGTAAGCAACATGATTATAGTAAGCACTTTGGATCGTTCAGTGGGAAATTGTGAAGCATGTGCAGAGAAAAATAGATTGCATTGGTTAATAAATCCCCTGAATTTCTCACGTTCACCGCCAAAACGAAAAGGAGGTAACTTGGGGATCCCAGAACTCGGGGTTATGGCAGGAGCCTGGACTCGTTCCTCTAGAGCCTCAATCCTGGCTCGTAATTCCTGAGTAGTTTGTCCAAACACTTGCAAATTATGATTAGTGAGGTCCTGTAGGCTTGCAAAACGGGTCTTTATAGTCTGTATATCTGCAAGGATTGTATCAGTCACTCCGCAAAGCTCCTTTATGCGGGCCTCCATCTTCCAGATCTTTTAAGGCAGAAGTGCTGGAAGGAGAAGAGGAAAGGAAAAAAAAAAACAATAGTGTTTACCTGTGGTAACACTCCAGAGTAACATTTAAGGGAATGCGCTCACCTGGAATGGTTGTGAGAAGTCACAACCACTGTCATCACAGAAGGTATTAAACGGACATCTGATATCCACAGTTACAGCAGACACGGCTTTCCCAGACCCAGCAGACACTAAACATTGGCTCCTGAATCTTGTCATGTATAGTGTACAGTTCCTATAGCGTCTTGTGCTTGGGTGCGAGGAAAACACAGGAGACATAGGTTGAAATGAAATGACTTGTATTACTTCATACAAGCATGCAGAAAAGGTCACAGTTTGCAGGAACAGAGGCAGGAGAACACAGCAGGCCAGAGTAACTTCAAGCTCTACAATAACTCTCCAAGCAGGTTCAGGATCTCTTCTCTGTACCGTAATTCCTCTGCAAACATGGATTCACCAGACAGCAGGTTTCCAAAGTCCAAAAGTGTTCCAAAGTTCCTCAGTAGGAAATAGCTGGAGTCCAAAATCCTAGGTTTCCAGGAGTCAGGTCACAGGCTGACTGAGGCTTGATTCAGGAGCACTGATTGTTCAGCTGAGGCTGCTTAAGAAGCAAGAGGGAGAGAATCAGGGCGGGAACATGAAAACTGGAAACTCCATATTAACTGAGGGCAAGAGCTGCAGAAAGACAGAAAGCAAAATGGCCGACGGAAAACTGAGTTTCAAGGAACATGTCAAAAGAGACAAAGAACCTTACACTGAGATGCTTTGTGTCTGCTGATCAGGATGACTGGGTCTCTTTTTTGCCTTTGGCTGAGTTTGCTCTTAACAATAGGGCTAGCTCTGCCACTTTGATGTCTCCATTTTTCTGCAATTTTGGGTTTCACCCTCGATTTTCTTCAGGACAGACGGAGGCTTCTGTCTGTCCAGGTGTTGACTCTGTTGTGGAGTGTATGCAGCAGATTTGGGACCAGGTAGTGGAGAGGTTGTCCCTCTCTCAGGAGAGGGCCCAGCGGTTTGCCAACCGGCATAGGACTGATGGTCCTCGGTTTGAAGTGGGGACTTGGTCTGGTTGTCCTCAAGAAATATCCCTATGAGAGTTGTATCTCCTAAGTTTAAGCCTAGGTTCATTGGACCTTATAAGATCATGGAGATTCTTAATCCTGTTTCCTTTCGTTTACTTCTTCCAGGGACATTTAAGATCCATAACGTGTTCCACAAGTCCTTATTGAAGAGATTTGTCGAGCCAGTGGTTCCTATGGCTGTGCCTCCTGACCCTGTTTTGGTTGAGGGCAATCTGGAGTATGTGGTTGAGAAAATATTGAATTCTCGTTTTTCTAGACAGAAACTCCAGTATTTGGTTAAGTGGAGAGGTTATGGTCAGGAGGACAATTCTTGGGTGTTTGCTTCGGACATCCATGCTAGGAGACTCATCCGTGCGTATCACAGAGCTCATCCTGACCGACCTGGTTGCTCAAATGAGGGTTCGGTGACCCCTCCTCAAGGGGGGGTACTGTTGTGAATGTGCTATAAATGAATTCTGAGCAGAAGCTCCCTCTGGTGGTTACAAACAGTACTGAACTATCCAATGAAGATTGTGAAGATTGGCGATCAGGTGTTACTGACTGGTCTTATATAAGGGAGGTTCCCTCCCATCAGGGTTGCCGGTGATCAATTGTTCTGGTCTCATCTTTGATTCCTGTTCACTTTGTAGCTTGCTGTTTCGTGCCTGCATCTTCTGCTAACAGATAAGTCTTTTTCTTCTTTTAGTTTTTTGTGCTTGCTTTTTGCATTTTGTCCTGCACTTCTGTGGGGGTCTGCCAAGTCCCCTCCGGGGGCTTGTGCTCCTCTCAGTTTAGTTCAGCCACTGTTGTTTGTTTATTTGCCTTTTCCAGTTTTTTCAGTGGCTGCTGTTTAGTTTTGTTACACCAGAGAACTAATTTAGGTGGTAGAGGTCGTGTGATCTCAGGTTTTTTTGTAATTAGTAGAGTTGGATACTTTTCAGGGTTTTTTGGGATTGCAGTAAGTGTCCTTCCTATCTCTTTCTATTTAGGAAGTTTGGGCCCCAACGTTTGCTCATACTATTTTCTGTCTGTGTCTGTATTTCTTCTTGTCTAACCGCCATTACATGTTTGGGGGCTTTCTATGTTCTTTGGGGATCTGCTCCGGGGCAGATAGTTTTCCTCTTTCTGTCTTTAGGTGTAGTTAGCTTCTCAGGCTGTGACGACGCATCTAGGACCAACGTAGGTATGCTCCACGGCTGCCTTTAGTTGTGGTGGTTAGTCAGGGTACTGCAATCCCATAGATTCCAACCTCTCTGGTGTATTTCCTTTTTTGCCTGCTCTCCTCAGCTACCAAATCATAACAGACAACCGTAACAAAGGCTACGATCAGTAACACTACGCCGCCAGGGACTCAGATCCTGCAGTGCCAGACGTGTCCCCTGCTTCAGCCAGTACATGTCCGGGCCCGTCTGAAGTTTGCTAGAGAGCATTTGGATTATCCAGAAGAGTATTGGGAGAATGGGATATGGTCTGATGAAACCAAAGTAGAACTGCTTGGTAGAAACAAAACTTGTCGTGTTTGGAGGTGATAGAATGCTGAGTTGCATCCAAAGAACACCATACCTACAGTGAAGCATGGGGGAGGCAACATCATGTTTTGGGGCTGTTTCTCTGCAAAGGGACCAGAACGACTGATCCGTGTACATAAAAGAATGAATGGGGCCATGTATCGTGAGATTTTGATTGCAACCCTCCTTCCATCAGCAAGGGCACTGAAGATGAAATGTGGATGGGTCTTTCTTCATGATAATGATCCCAAGCACACCGCCAGGACAACAAAGGAGTGGCTTCGTAAGAAGCATACGAAGGTCCTGGAGCGGTCTAGCCAGTCTACAGATCTCAACCAAATAGAAAACTTTTGGAGGGAGTTGAAAGTCCATGTTGCCCAGTGACAGGCCCAAAAAAACATCACTGCTCTAGAGGAGATCTGTATGGAGAAATGGGCCAACATACCACCAACAGTGTGTGCCAACCTTGTGAAGACTTATAGAAAACGTCTGACCTCTGTCATTGCCAACAAAGAATATAAAACAGAATATTGAGATGAACTTTTGTTAATGACCAAATATCATATTTTTCGGATTATAAGACGCACTTTTTTCCCCCAAATTTGTGGGTGGGGAATGGGGGTGCGTCTTGAAATGCGTATATACCTTACCGATACCGTTGCTGCAGACCGCAGGCTAGGATGAGTGGGTGTCCGGCGGTGCTATGTGGGTGTCCGGCGTTGTGGGAGTGTCCGACGATGCTGCCCGGTGCTGCTGCGGGTGTCTCCGGTGGTGCAGGGCTCTGCTGACATTTTGTGAAAGGCCACAGCCCCGGTAATTCCATGGTTTCCTGTGCAGTGGATTCAGAGAAAATGGCCACCGGGGATGGTGCACGGCAGATGGAATTCTCGGCACTAAAATCTCGGGAGATGAGATCTCAGTGCTGAAAGCAATAAGACACTTGGATTATAAAAAGCACCAGCATTTTATTAAAAAAAAATTCCTATTTTTCTCCTCAAAATTTGGGGTGCGTCTTATAATCCGAAGCGTCTTATAATCCGAAAAATATGGTACTTATTTGCAAAATAAATCTTACCAAATCAGACAAGGTGATTTTCTGGATTTGTTTTCTCATTTTGACTCTCCTAGTTGTGGTCACCTATGATGTCACTTAGAGGCCGCTCTTATCTTTATAGGGAAGAACTTGCACAGTTGGTGGCGACTAAATACCTTTTTTCCCCACTGTGTATGGTTGTCTTGCTAATTGTTGATCATTTCTACCTGTTGAAAACACAAAACAAGCACAGTACGACCAAAAAATACTCTGTTGCAAAAAAATAAAACAGTAAACAGCAAGTGCCAAAAAAAAGATGGAAAAACACGGGGGAATTTGGTTAATACGTTTTTTGCAAAAAATGTATATTAAGCCGCTCTAGGGATTACATACATTAGTCAGGGACTGCTCTAATACGGGTATACCTTGACGTTTGGTAGAGCGGCTTAATAGCAAAAAAACGTATTAACAAAATACCCTGTGTTTTTCCATCTTTTTATCGGCACTTGCTGTTTACTGCTTTATTTTTTTGCAACAGATTATTTTTTGGTTGTACTGTGCTTTTTTTGTGTTTTCAGTCTTCTGCTGGTGTGAACAATGTCTCTACAGGCCTGTCCACTGTGTGCACGGCTCATGTGTTTCTGTATTTAATCATTTCTACCTGTTGTCTGTTCCATTTGCACAATAACAGGAGAAACTGATTCACAATCCGTGTTGCTTCATAACTGGACAGGTTGATAACACTAAGTAAATCCAAGTCAATTACTTCTGTGATAAGTGTTTCCTTCATTTTTTTACTGTGATTTACTTTTTGTGAAGTGTTCCCTTTATGTTTTTGAGCAGTGTATATATATCATGTATATATATATAATGTCCATGTGATAAAACATGACATCCTATGACTCGGGCGGCTCTGCTGCGCCAGAGACGCGTCAGGCTTCAGTTTTTTATTTCTGCTTTTAAATGTTTTTTCAATAAATGTCGTGTTTTATTCAGATGGTTGTGCCGATACGGATCCTCATTGCTTTTTCCTCGGCCCCGCTATCCGTTTTCATGGTGGAACTTCAGGCTAGATTCTTTGGTACATCTTAGTTCCCTATTTTCAGGCCGTCACTTTTCATCTGCGGGGCGGGGAAAACATAGATTTTCTCAGTCTCTCTGCTACATATTGGTACAGGATGTGGTGAAGACGTCTGTTTTCCCACTGCTGCTCAAGGTGAAGTTACAGAACAGGAGATCTCTAATATCACGCACCCCGACCGCCACCATGAGTCCAGCATTGGTGCTCTCCGTCCTGGGGGTCCTCACCATCACAGGTAAGTACATAGACATAAAAGTGGTGTGCAATGTGTATATATATATCCACCCAGGACAATAGCAATAAGGAGAATTACCCCCAGCAAATCCTGGTGATAGATTTCCCTTTAATATGGAGACGGAGACATAGTAACATAGTTACAAGGCCAAAAAAAGCCACTTGTCATCCAGATCAGCCTATATTCCATCAGAATAAATCCCCAGATCTACGTCCTTCTAAAGAACCTAATAACTGTAAGATACAATATTGTTACGCTCCAGGAAGACATCCAGGCCTCTCTTGAACCCCTCGGCTGAGTTCACCATCACCACCTCCTCAGGAGAGGAATTCCAGATTCTCACTGCCCTAACAGTAAAGAATCCTCTTCTATGTTGGTGGAGAAACCTTCTCTCCTCCAGACGCAGAGAATGTCCCCTTGTGACCGTCACCTTCCTTGGTATAAACAGATCCTCGGAGAGATGTTTGTATTGTCCCCTTATATACTTATACATGGTTATTAGATCACCCCTCAGTCGTCTTTTTTCTAGACTAAATAATCCTAATTTTGCTTATCTCTCTGGGTATTGTAGTTCCTCATCCACTTTATTAATTTTGTTGCCCTCCTTTGTACTCGCTCTAGCTCCATTACTTCCTTCCTGAGCACCGGTGCCCAAAACTGTCCACAGTCCTCCATGTGCGGTCTAACCAGGGATTTGTACAGAGGCAGTATAATGCTCTCATCATGTGCATCCAGACCTCTTTTAATGCACCCCATGATCCTGTTTGCCTTGGCAGCCGCTGCCTGGCACTGGCTGCTCCAGGTACGTTTATCATTAACTAGGATCCCCAAGTCCTTCTCCATGTCAGATTTACCCAGTGGTTTCCCGTTCAGTGTGTAATGGTGACATTGATTCCTTCTTCCCATGTGTATAACTTTACATTTATCATTGGTAAACCCCATCTGCCACCTTTCAGCCCAAGTTTCCAACTTATCCAGACCCATCTGTAGCAGAATACTATCTTCTCTTGTATTGATGCTTTACATAGTTTTGTATCATCTGCAAATATTGATATTTTACTGTGTAAATCTTCTACCAGATCGTTAATAAATATTCTGAAGAGAATAGGTCCCAACACCGACCCCTGCGGTCACCACTGGTCACAGCGCCCCCTGCGGTCCCCACTGGTCACAGCGCCCCCTGTGGTCCCCACTGGTCACAGCGCCCCCTGCGGTCCCAAATGGTCACAGTGACCCCTGCGGTCCCCACTGGTCGCAGCGCCCCCTGCGGTCCCCACTGGTCGCAGCGACCCCTGCAGTCCCCACTGGTCACAGCACCCCCTGCGGTCCCAACTGGTCACAGTGACCCCTGCGGTCCCCACTGGTCACAGCGACCCCTGCAGTCCCCACTGGTCACAGCGCCCCCTGCGGTCCCAAATGGTCACAGTGACCCCTGCGGTCCCCACTGGTCACAGCGCCCCCTGTGGTCCCAACTGGTCACAGCGCCCCCTGTGGTCCCCACTGGTCACAGCGCCCCCTGCGGTCCCAACTGGTCACAGTGACCCCTGCGGTCCCCACTGGTCACAGTGACCCCTGCAGTCCCCACTGGTCACAGCGACCCCTGCGGTCCCCACTGGTCACAGCGGCCCAGTTAGAGAATATGCCATTTATAACCCCCCTCTGCTTTCTATCACTAAGGCAGTTACTTACCCATTTACACACATTTCCCCCCAGACCCAGCATTCTCATTTTGTGCACCAACCTCTTGTGTGGCACGGTATCAAACGCTTAGGAAAAATCAATATCTACCACATCCAATGACTCACCTTGGTCCAGTCTATAGCTCACCTCTTCATAAACACTGATTAGATTGGTGTGACAGGAGCGACTCCTCATAATCACTGATTAGATTGGTATGACAGGAGCGACTCCTCATAAACACTGATTAGATTGGTGTGACAGGAGCGACTCCTCATAAACACTGATTAGATTGGTGTGACAGGAGCGACTCCTCATAAACACTGATTAGATTGATGTGACAGGAGCGACTCCTCATAAACACGGATTAGATTGGTGTGACAGGAGCGACTCCTCATAAACACTGATTAGATTGGTGTGACAGTAGCGACTCCTCATAAACACTGATTAGATTGGTGTGACAGGAGCGGCTCCTCATAAACACTGATTAGATTGGTGTGACAGGAGCGACTCCTCATAAACACTGATTAGATTGGTGTGACAGGAGCGACTCCTCATAAACACTGATTAGATTGGTGTGACAGGAGCGACTCCTCATAAACACTGATTAGATTGGTGTGACAGGAGCGACTCCTCATAAACACTGATTAGATTGATGTGACAGGAGCGACTCCTCATAAACACGGATTAGATTGGTGTGACAGGAGCGACTCCTCATAAACACTGATTAGATTGGGTGTGACAGTAGCGACTCCTCATAAACACTGATTAGATTGGTGTGACAGGAGCGGCTCCTCATAAACACTGATTAGATTGGTGTGACAGGAGCGACTCCTCATAAACACTGATTAGATTGGTGTGACAGGAGCGACTCCTCATAAACACTGATTAGATTGGTGTGACAGGAGCGACTCCTCATAAACACTGATTAGATCGGTGTGACAGGAGCGACTCCTCATAAACACTGATTAGATCGGTGTGACAGGAGCGACTCCTCATAAACACTGATTAGATTGATGTGACAGGAGCGACTCCTCATAAACACGGATTAGATTGGTGTGACAGGAGCGACTCCTCATAAACACTGATTAGATCGGTGTGACAGGAGCGACTCCTCATAAACACTGATTAGATCGGTGTGACAGGAGCGACTCCTCATAAACACGGATTAGATTGGTGTGACAGGAGCGACTCCTCATCAACACTGATTAGATTGGTGTGACAGTAGCGACTCCTCATAAACACTGATTAGATTGGTGTGACAGGAGCGACTCCTCATAAACACTGATTAGATTGGTGTGACAGGAGCGACTCCTCATAAACACTGATTAGATTGGTGTGACAGGAGCGACTCCTCATAAACACTGATTAGATTGGTGTGACAGGAGCGACTCCTCATAAACACTGATTAGATTGGTGTGACAGGAGCGACTCCTCATAATCACTGATTAGATTGGTGTGACAGGAGCGACTCCTCATAAACACTGATTAGATTGGTGTGACAGGAGCGACTCCTCATAAACACTGATTAGATTGGTGTGACAGTAGCGACTCCTCATAAACACTGATTAGATTGGTGTGACAGGAGCGGCTCCTCATAAACACTGATTAGATTGGTGTGACAGGAGCGACTCCTCATAAACACTGATTAGATTGATGTGACAGGAGCGACTCCTCATAAACACGGATTAGATTGGTGTGACAGGAGCGACTCCTCATAAACACTGATTAGATTGGTGTGACAGTAGCGACTCCTCATAAACACTGATTAGATTGGTGTGACAGGAGCGGCTCCTCATAAACACTGATTAGATTGGTGTGACAGGAGCGACTCCTCATAAACACTGATTAGATTGGTGTGACAGGAGCGACTCCTCATAAACACTGATTAGATTGGTGTGACAGGAGCGACTCCTCATAAACACTGATTAGATTGGTGTGACAGGAGCGACTCCTCATAAACACTGATTAGATTGGTGTGACAGGAGCGTCTCCTCATAAACACTGATTAGATTGGTGTGACAGGAGCGACTCCTCATAAACACTGATTAGATTGGTGTGACAGGAGCAACTCCTCATAAACACTGATTAGATTGGTGTGACAGGAGCGACTCCTCATAAACCCATGCTGATATGGAGTTACACAGTGATTCTCAGTGAGATAATCCAGAATAACATCCCTCAGAAACCCTTCACATATTTTACCCACAATAGAGGTCAGACTTACTGGCCTATAATTTCCAGGGTCACTTTTAGACCCTTTTTGAATATTGGTGCCACATTTGTTATGCGCCTGTCCTGTGGAACAGACCCCGTCGCTATAGAGTCCCTAAATATAAGAAATAATGGTTTGTCTACTACATTACTTAGTTCTCTTAGTACTCGTGGGTGTATGCCATCCGGACCCGGAGATTTATCTATGTTAATCTTATTTAGCCAGTTTCGCTCCTCTTCTTGGGTTAGATTGGTGACCCTTAATTTCGTTTTTTTTTGTCTCTCTGCATTTCATTTTCCCCCGTGAATACCGTGGAGAAGGTGTTAATATATTGGCTTTTTCCTCGTCATCTACAACCATTCTTTCCTCACAATTTTTTAAGGTGCTTACACTTTCACTTGTGATTCTTTTACTATTGATATAGTTGAAGAATAGTTTGGGATTAGTTTTACTCTCCTTATCAATGTGCTTCTCTGTTTCTGATGGGACATAACTAGTTGTGGCCCTTTTATACCTTCGTTTCCACACCTTTCAGAGGTTCATGCAAATCCCTTGGGAGGGAATGACGGCCACCTGACCAGGGAATCCTCTTTCCTTGCTACGGTGCATGTCCTGCCCTGGGCAAGCCTGCCTGGGCGACTGCTTCAGGAACAGGAAATCCTTCTCCTGTAAGCCTATTGGGCCATCCCCCTTCTTAGCATTCCCCAACAGCTTAACCCTTTCTGTCTGTAAGCTCAACATGTGCAATCACATAATATCTACAGTTCAATATACATTAATACATTACATTGCAGTAGAAACATGGATGAACCATCAGGGTGCCGCATGGGACACACGTGCCCAGTGTACAAGAAAGAGAAGGGGTGGGTCCCCGCCACCTCCTTACACTCCTCCCTTCTAAAATATGGTCATCCCCGACCATGATGGCTCCTGTCTGCATACAACAGTTAACATGTCTAAAACATTGAGAATTAGTACAGTTTTTTTTAAAACACTTCTTGTGGGTCAACCATGACCTCAACTTCACTGGGTTAGAACCTCAGAATCAAAGAGTTCAGTTTCTCTTAGAAGTGGATCTTTCTGACCCTGGTCCTTTGGCTCCTAGGACCAATAAACAAACACTGTGGCCCGGTGGCCAATTTAACAATAGTCCATATAGTCCTGACCCGGCTTGCTCCTCAGGTCCTCCTTCCCCCTACCTCCTTTGAGCGGATCAAGGGCCCACTATAATGCTGGTGGGCTGCTTGTAACAGGGGAACAGTTCAACGTTAAAAGTAGGGGTAAAGTTCAAGGTTAAAATAGCTCAGTTCTTAAAACAGCTGCACACACCGTCCATAGCAACCAACCCATGTAGGGTTTCTGGCCCATAATCCAACAGGGGGTGAGCAACGGGTGCAAATAAAACTTGGAGGAGGGGGAAAAACAAAGTTAGGCAACCGTGACCATGAGGGTCACCACTGATACCTAGTCCCGGTGCCGTACAGGGCTCCTTGCCCCTGAGAGACGTGGAACAGTCTCTCCTTGGCTTGCACCTGTGCAACTGGCACAACAACAATTTCTTTCTCTGAGATCAAGGCTGCATCAGTCAATACACGGCCGCTGGTTAGTATAGTGGGCCGTATGTGGGTCCTCCACTACAATGTATGTGTGAGCCAAGGACCCACTGGAGGAAGACTCTCCGCTACTTCTCCTACTCCGTGCCCTTTCCAGTGGCGGTCTCATGGCTCCCAGAGTTGCCTGTTCTGATGACTCACCTGCGGCCACCACATTTGGTCCAGGTGCTGCTTCCTCCTGTCTAGCTGCAGGAGATGCGACCATTACAGTCGGCTGCCCACAACACTGGGCCCCCTGCGGTCGTCCTTCCTCCAGATGGGAGGCCATCCTGACAGCCACTGCATATGGCAAGTAACTCGGTCCCACAATAGCAGGGGACCCTCAAAGGCAATGGATCTGGCATTTACGTACACTTTATCTCCAGTGCCGGTCTCCAGCATGAATCCATAACCCCTTGTGGGGTTAGAGTGCCTGATGATGCCACTGGTCACCCGGTCAGACATAGATCCTCTGCCGGGGAACAGCAACTCCTTCACAATGCAGCGTTCTCAGCCGCTTTTTCTCATTGTTGACTCCCTGTGTCCACCTGACCTCGTCGGGCGAACATACTTGGGACTCCTCCTGATACGTGTGGGGAGGAGCAGCGAGAGTCGGTGAAGGTGGAGGGGCCGAGGGAGGTGAGGAGGCAGAGGTCGAGATGACAGTCTGGTCAGACGCGGGTTCTCTACTCACCGCTCCTGCGTCCGGTGATGATCTTTTAACGCGTCCGTGGGAGCCAGCAACCACAGTCGCGACAACCCCTCTCAGAACAGCCTCCAAAGTCTTCCGGCCCTGTTCCGGTTCAGGTTCTACCAGTGCCGCAATCTCCTCGTCTTCAACAGCCTGCTTTTTCGGCCATCGGAAAGGGCGCCACTCCTCCCATCCATTCATCCACCAGGCCTCGAAGTGCAGGGAGCCCGTCTCCACCCGGGCCACAGAGAGCTTCCAATCCTGGCGTCCGATGCCTCAGCGGAAAGACATGCTTCGCCTCTGCATATTATCAGGTAATGGTGTTTCTCCCTCGGACACGCTGAATGGTCCTTCTGTGTTCCACCCATTCGTGGGTGGGGTCACTTCAGGCTGCTCCACCCGTTTCTTCTGGTCATGCTGAAAAGGCGGCAGCTTCTTCTTTGCATGCACCCATTTCGGGCGGACAATAGTCACAGTAGGATGTAGCCTCAACTCAGGCCACAGCCTCCTTCCTTTTGGCGCCAATTTCTTTCCATGATGCTCATGAAGGGCGACACTGTCTTCAGTTTTCACGCCAACGGCCACCATCTTCTTGGCAGCGGTCGGCGCCATCTTTAAGTCACCAACAGCCACCATCTTTAACGGCTGTGATCTCCAAAAGTTCCTATGCTCTCTGCACATAAAGGATCGTCATCCTGCTGACTACGCCAAATGTAACAAGGTGGCACGGGGTGGTAGTCATGGCCGAGTCCATTAAAACACAGTCAGTGAGCACCCCAGCACCTTGCACATGAAAAGACAGGTGCAGTCCCAGTCCTGTGATACAATCAGTTACCTCTGTTTCACATCCACTTCGGGCGCAGGGAGTCCAGTTCTCAGGAAACATGACAAAACACAGATCTGCTTCAATGGTTAACTTTACTAAACAGTTGTATCCATGACACAGTGCAAACAAGACAATGTTCCCTATGCCTTCCCTGCGACGCCAGTAGGCTGCACGACACCAGCTCCTGTCCTGGTCCTGAACCCCGTATTTCTCCTGGGAATGATCCCGCAGAGCCAGTGTCTATCTACACTGCCCATCAGCCAGGGGCAGTTTCTTCTTATCCACTCGTCCAGGAAATGCTCTTTCCTCGCTACGGTGCATGTCCTGCCCTGGGCAAGCCTGCCCGGGCGACTGCTGCAGGAACAGGAAATCCTTCTCCTGTAAGCCTGTTGAGCCATCCCTCTTCTTAGCTTTCCCCAACAGCTTAACCTTTACTGTCCCTAAGCTCAACATGTGCAATCACATAATATATACAGTTCATTATACAGGGTGGGCCATTTATATGGATACACCTAAATAAAATGGGAATGGTTGGTGATATCAACTTCCTGTTTGTGGGACATTAGTATATGGAAGGGGGAAAACTTTTCAAGATGGGTAGTGACCATGGCGGCCATTTTGAAGTCGGCCATTTTGGATCCAACTTTATTTTTTTCAACGGGAAGACGGTCATGTGTTATGAATGTGCTAGAGATGGTTTCTGAGCAGAGGCTCCCTCTGGTGGTTACAGACAGTACTGAACTTTCCAGCGAGGAATGGCAATCTGGGATCACTGACTGGACTGATATAAGGGAGGTTCCCTCCCATGATGGTCGCCGGTGATCAATTGTTCTTGTCTCAATTGTGGTTCCTGGTTCATTTGGAAGTTTGCTGGAGTCCTGCCTGCATCATTTGCTTTCAAATAAGATTTTTTCTGCTTTTCTTTTTGTGCTTGCTTTTTGCATTGTTTTCTGCACTTTTGTGGAGGTCGGCCGGGTCCCCTCCTGGGGCCTGTGCTCCTCTCAGTTTATCTGTAGCCACTGTTATTTGTGCTGAGGAGGATTTTTTTTCTCTCAATGGAATTTGCACAGTTGTCTGGCCATGTGGATCAGCTTGCCACTGAGGTTCGGTATGTTGCTGCCTATCTTGCTGGGTTGCCGGTTGTGGAACCTGGATTCCCATGCCAGATTTGTTTTTGGGGGATCGGGCTAAATTTCTGGATTTCAAAAATAACTGTAAGTTGTTTTTTGCCTTAAAACCTAAGTCCTCAGGGAACGCAGCACAGCAGGTTCAAATTGTCATCTCTCTCCTGCGCAGCGACCCTCAGGATTGGGCTTTTTCCCTGACACCTGGGGATCCTGTTTTGAATGATATTGATGTATTTTTTCTGGCTCTGGGGTTATTGTACGATGAGCCTAATATCACTGATCAAGCTGAAAAAGCCTTGTTGGCATTAAATCAGGGGCTTGATGACGCTGAGTTGTAACATAGTAACATAGTTATTAAGGTTGAAGGAAGACTTTAAGTCCATCTAGTTCAACCCATATCCTATCCTAACCTGCCCTAACATGTTGATCCAGAGAAGGCAAAAAAAAACCCAAGTGGCAAACAGTAAGCTTCACATTGGGGAAAAAAATTCCTTCCCGACTCCACATACGGCAATCAGACTAGCTCCCTGGATCAACGCTGTATCTAGGAAACTAGTGAATATAGCCTGTAATATTATACTTTTCAAGAAAGGCATCCAGTCCCCTCTTAAATTTTAGTAAGGAATCACTCATTACAACATTAGACGGCAGAGAGTTCCATAGTCTCACTGCTCTTACAGTAAAGAATCTGCGTCTGTGATTATGGCTAAACCTTCTTTCCTCCAGACGTAGAGGATGCCCCCTCGTCCCCGTCACAGGTCTAAGAGTAAAAAGATCATTAGAAAGGTCTTTGTACTGTCCCCTCATATATTTGTACATTGTAATAAGATCACCCCTAACCCTTCGTTTTTCCAAACTAAATAACCCCAAGTGTAATAACCTGTCTTGGTATTGCAGACCCCCCAGTTCTCTAATAACCTTGGTCGCTCTTCTCTGCACCCGCTCCAGTTCAGCTATGTCTTTCTTATACACCGGAGACCAGAACTGCACACAGTATTCTAAGTGTGGTCGCACCAGTGACTTGTATAGAGGTAAAATTATGTTCTCCTCATGAGCATCTATGCCTCGTCTAATGCATCCCATTATTTTATTTGCCTTGGCAGCAGCTGCCTGACATTGGCCACTAAATTTGAGTTTGTCGTCCACCCATACACCCAAGTCTTTTTCAGTGACAGTTTTGCCCAGTGTTTTACAATTAAGCACATAATTATACATCTTATTTGTTCTACCCAAGTGCATGACCTTACATTTATCCCCATTAAAGCTCATTTGCCATTTATCAGCCCAAGCTTCTAGTTTACATAAATCCTCCTGTAATATAAAATTATCCTCCTCTGTATTTATTACCCTGCAGAGTTTAGTGTCATCTGCAAATATTGAAATACTACTCTGTATGCCCCCTACAAGGTCATTAATAAATATGTTAAAGAGAAGCGGCCCCAATACTGACCCCTGTGGTACCCCACTGCTAACCGTGACCCAGTCCGAGTGTGCTCCATTAATAACCACCCTTTGTTTCCTATCCATGAGCCAGTTCTTAATCCACTTACACATATTTTCCCCTATCCCCATTGTTCTCATTTTATGTATCAACCTTTTGTGTGGCACTGTATCAAAAGCTTTTGAGAAGTCCATGAACACCACGTCCACTGCATTCCCTTGGTCCAGTCCTGAACTTACCCCTTCATAAAAGCTTATCAGATTAGTCTGACAAGAACGGTCCCTCGTAAACCCATGCTGATACTGTGTCATGAGGTTATTCAGCTTCAGATACTCCAAAATAGTATCCCTTAAAAAACCCTCCAGGATTTTACCCACAGTAGATGTTAAGCTCACTGGCCTATAATTTCCAGGTTCAGTTTTTGCCCCCTTTTTGAATATTGGCACCACATTTGCTATACGCCAGTCCTGTGGTACAGACCCAGTTATTATGGAATCTTTAAAGATTAAAAATAATGGTCTATCTATAACTGTACTTAATTCCTGCAGTACTCGGGGTGTATCCCATCCGGACCCGGGGATTTGTCAACTTTAGTGATTTTTAGACGCCGCCGTACTTCCTGCTTGTACTGTCAGAAATTCCGAAAGTGGGCAGTCCTGACCAAATGGAATGATGATGCTTTGGCAGCCCTTTTTCGGAAGGGGCTGTCAGAGAATGTAAAGGATGTTATGGTGGGATTCCCTGTCCCCTCTGGTCTCAATGATTCTATGTCTTTGGCTATTCAAATTGACAGACGTTTGCGTGAGCGCAGAGGTATGCGTGACATGGTGTTGCCTTGTGAGCCAGCTCCTGGGCCCATGCAGTGTGATGGAGTGACTTCTGGGGCTCAGAGTCATGAGTTTCGAAAGCGCAATGGGTTATGTTTCTACTGTGGTGACGCCTCTCATGCTCTTTCCGTCTGCCCTAAGCGGGGAAGACGTTTTGCATGCTCAGTTGTCTTGGGTAGTGTTCAGACTAAATTTCTGTTGACTGTTACCCTGATTTGCTCCCTGTCCACATTTTCTGCTCAGGCTTTTGTTGATTCAGGAGCAGCTATTAACCTGATGGATTTTGACTTTGCCAAACGATGTGGGTTTCCCATGATACCCCTGCGGAAGTCTATTCCCCTACTGGGCATTGATTCTACCCCTTTGGCGGAGAATAAACCCCAGTTTTCTACTCAGGTGATAATGAGGGTTGAACCAGATCATCAGGAGAGTTGCAAATTTCTGGTGCTGCAAAATCTGCATGACATTATTGTACTGGGTTTCCCTTGGTTACAGTCTCATAATCCTGTTTTGGATTGGAAATCTGTGTCTGTGACCAGTTGGGGCTGCCAATGTGTTAATACTGACACTCCTGTTTTTTCTGCCTCTCCCCAGTCTCAGGATGTTCCTGACTTTTTGACTGATTTTTCGGATGTATTTAGTGAAAGTAAATCTGCATCTTTGCCCCCTCACAGGAGCTACGATTGCGCTATTGAATTAGTGCCTGGTGGTAAATTTCCTAAAGGTCGCCTTTTTAACTTGTCTGTACCTGAACACAATGCTATGCGATCTTATATCAAGAAGTCATTGGAGAAGGGTCATATCAGACCATCCTCTTCACCCTTGGGCGCCGGGTTTTTCTTTGTGGCCAAAAAGGATAGTTCATTGAGGCCGTGTATTGATTATCGTCTCTTGAATAAGATCACTGTGAAGTATCAATATCCGTTACCCTTAATTTCTGACCTGTTTTCCAGGGTGAAAAGTGCTAGTTGGTTTACCAAGCTTGACCTCAGGGGGGCGTATAACCTTATTCGCATTAAGCACGGGGATGAATGGAAGACGGCGTTTAATACCCCAGAGGGGCATTTTGAGTACCTAGTGATGCCCTTTGGGCTCACTAATGCTCCTTCCGTCTTCCAATCCTTCATGAATGATATTTTCAGGGATTTTGTGGACAAATTTCTGATTGTTTATTTGGATGATATCTTGATTTTTTCCAATGACTGGGACTCTCATGTGAAACATGTTCGGACTGTGTTCCAGATTTTGAGAGAGAATGCTCTGTATGTGAAGAGATCAAAGTGTCTTTTTGGCATACAGAAGGTCTCATTTCTGGGATTCATTTTGTCTCCGTCTGTTATTGAAATGGACCCGGTCAAGGTTCAGGCCATCTGTGATTGGGTCCAACCTACTTCATTAAAGGCTCTTCAGAGATTTTTGGGTTTTGCCAATTTTTATCGTAAATTTATTGGTAATTTCTCCGGTATTGTTAAACCATTGACTGATTTAACCAAAAAGGGTTCTGATGTGGTGAATTGGCCTCCTGAGGCAGTTTCTAAGTTTCAGGAACTTAAGCAGAGATTCACTTCTGCTCCTGTTCTACGGCAGCCTGATGTTTCTCTACCGTTTCAGGTGGAGGTTGATGCCTCTGAAATTGGGGCAGGTGCCATTTTGTCCCAAAGAGATCCAGAGACCTCTAAAAGTAACCCTTGTGCCTTTTTCTCTCGAAAATTTTCTCCAACTGAACGTAATTATGACGTGGGTAATCCGGAGTTATTGGCCATGAAGTGGGCCTTTGAAGAGTGGAGACATTGGCTGGAAGGAGCCAAACATCAGGTGGTGGTCCTCACGGATCATAAGAACCTGGTTTATCTCGAATCAGCCAGGCGCCTTAATCCTAGACAGGCCAGGTGGGCCTTGTTTTTCACACATTTTAATTTTGTGGTTTCTTTTTTTCCTGGCACTAAGAATGTTAAGGCGGATGCCCTCTCGAGGAGTTTCTTTGCGGACTCTCCTGAGTTATCTGATCCTGCTGTTATTTTGAAAGAGAGTGTAGTACTTTCCGCCATCTCGCCCAATTTGAGACTGGCTCTAGAAGGGTGTCAGGAGGATAAACCTGAGCGCTGCCCTATTGGGATGTGATGTCTGAGATTCATTGTTCCGCGTTGGCTGGTCATCCCGGGATTTTTGGTACCAGAAACTTGGTGAGTCAGTCCTTTTGGTGGCCTACTTTGTCTCGTGATGTCAGGGAATTTGTGCAGTCCTGTGGGACTTGCTCTCGTTCCAAGCCTTGCTCTCGCTCTAGTGGTTTGTTAATGCCATTACCTGTGCCCAAGAGGCCATGGACCCATATCTCTATGGATTTTATTTCCAACCTCCCTGTTTCTCAGAAAATGACCGTTATCTGGGTAATCTGTGATAGGTTTTCCAAGATGATACATCTTGTGCCATTACCTAAGTTACCTTCCTCCTCGGAATTGGTGCCTTTGTTCCTTCAGCACGTGGTTCGGTTACATGGCATTCCGGAGAACATTGTGTATGACAGAGGAGACCAGTTTGTTTCCAGATTTTGGAGGACATTTTGTTCTAAACTTAGTGTTCAATTATCTTTCTCCTCTGCATTTCATCCTCAGACCAGTGGACAAACCGAGAAAACAAACCAGACCTTGGAGACTTATTTGAGATGTTTTGTGTCTGCTGATCAAGATGACTGGGTCTCTTTTTGCCTTTTGGTGAGTTTGCTCTTAATAATAGGGCTAGCTCTGCCACCTTGATGTCTCCATTTTTCTGCAATTCTGGGTTTCACCCTCGATTTTCTTCGGGACAGGCGGAGGCTTCTGTCTGTCCGGGTGTTGACTCTGTTGTGGAGCGTATGCAGCAGATTTGGGACCAGGTAGTGGAGAGGTTGTCTCTCTCTCAGGAGAAGGCCCAACGGTTTGCCAACCAGCATAGGACTGATGGTCCTCGGTTTAAAGTGGGGGACTTGGTTTGGTTGTTCTCAAGAAATATCCCTATGAGGGTTGCATCTCCAAAGTTTAAGCCTAGGTTCATTGGACCTTATAAGATCATGGAGATTCTTAATCCTATTTCCTTACGTTTGCTTCTTCCAGGGACATTTAAGATCCATAACGTGTTCCACAAGTCCTTATTGAAGAGGTTTGTCGAGCCAGTGGTTCCTGTGGCTGCGCCTCCTGACCCTGTTTTGGTTGAGGGCAATCTGGAGTATGTGGTTGAGAAAATATTGGATTCTCGTTTTTCTAGACGGAAACTCCAGTATTTGGTTAAGTGGAGAGGTTATGGTCAGGAGGACAATTCTTGGGTGTTTGCTTCGGACATCCATGCTAGGAGACTGATCCGTGCCTATCACCGAGCTCATCCTGATCGGCCTGGTTGCACAAGTGAGGGTTCGGTGACCCCTCCTCAAGGGGGGGTACTGTTAGGAATGTGCTAGAGATGGTTTCTAAGCAGAGGCTCCTCTTGGTGGTTACAGACAGTACTGAACTTTCCAGCGAGGAATGGCAATCTGGGATCACTGACTGGACTGATATAAGGGAGGTTCCCTCCCATGATGGTCGCCGGTGATCAATTGTTCTTGTCTCAATTGTGGTTCCTGGTTCATTTGGAAGTTTGCTGGAGTCCTGCCTGCATCATCTGCTTTCAGATAAGATATTTTCTGCTTTTCTTTTTGTGCTTGCTTTTTGCATTGTTTTCTGCACTTTTGTGGAGGTCAGCCAGGTCCCCTCCTGGGGCCTGTGCTCCTCTCAGTTTATCTGTAGCCACTGTTTTTTGTTCATTTGCTTTTTCCTGTTTTTTCAGTGGCTGTGGCTTAGTTTTGTTGCACCAGAGATCTGATTTAGGGGGTGGAGTTCGTGTGATCTCAGGTGTTTTTGCAATCAGAAGAGTTGGTATTTTTTAGGGTTTTTTGTTGGATTGCAGTCAGAATTCTTTCCTGTACTTTTCTTTCTAGACAGATTGGGCCCCAGCGTTTGCTCATTCTATTTTCTGTCTGTGTCCGTGCTTTCTTCTTGTCTAACCGCCATTACATGTTTGGGGGCTTCCTATTTTCTTTGGGGATCTGCTCTGGGGCAGATAGCTTTCATCTTTCTGCCCTTTAGGTGTAGTTATCTTTCAGGCTGTGACGAGGCCTATAGGATCAACGTAGGAACGCTCCACGGCTACCTCTGTTGTGTTGTTAGTTCAGGTTACTGCAATCCAATAGGTTCCAGCCTCTCTGGTGTATTGCTGTTTTTGCTTTTTCTCCTCAGCTACCTTAACACAACAGTCATGTGACACATCAAACTTATTGGGAATTTCATGAGAAAAACAATGGTGTGCTTGGTTTTAACGTAACTTTATTCTTTCATGAGATATTTACAAGTTTATGGGACAATGTAGAAAATGGTCAAAGGAGCGCAAAGAACACAAGGACAAGGTAGTAATTTCTTAAGCCCACAACGCGTTTCGACGGTACACCATCATCATCAGGTGGCAATTTATTAATTAAAAGACAGGAAGGGGTATATATGCGACAGGCGACCAATCACATGGTAAAAACAGTTGAACACATGGTTTAACAAGTCACATGTGTAAAATTAGAGGGAAAAGAAAACACACAAGGGGAAGGAAACATTAAAAGATTAAAAACACATAGTTAAATTCCTAAAACGGGATTAAAAAATGAAGATAAAAAATATGTATTATATAAAAAAAGAAGAGAAAATGCATACTCATCTTATCACCGATGGCTATCCATATCGAGACACATGATATCTATTTATCAAGGCTCCTGATGAGCCAAAAAGAGGCGAAACGCGTTGAGGCGCTAATTTATGCATGGCAGGTGGCCTGTGATAAGAGGAGTATCAATCCGCTTCTCATCTGATGTGCCTATTTGGCATTTCTTTCTTTATGCATCTGTCTGACTTGTTAATATCTTTCTTGATGATATGAGACATGGTGCTGGGATTGTGTGGTGCAGATATATTGGAAATGCTGGGTCAGCGATTAATATTTGAATCAAGAGCCTGGATTGTGAAAGGTGCTCAATCACTTCTACTACTCGTACCACCGTTTGCCATATGTGTTCTTTCTCATTGTTTTTATCTTGCTTGGGGTCTAGGATATCCCTAGACATAGGTTTGGTCTATGTCTATTGGTAGGAGTCCCTCTAGAGATTGGGTAGAGGGATTCCCTAGTGGCTACAGGGTATATCAGGGTCGCTAGGGACAGCCATCGTGCAGCGGTGGTGCCACAACGTTCCCTCCTAGGTTGTCAACCTCCGCAGCCAGGAAGATGTAAGCTTAGGTTATACTCCAGGGACATCTAGAATTTCCCCAAGGATTTTTTAGCACGTTTTGTTTTTGTGTTGTCACTGTTTTGGTGTGAACCAATTTTTTTGGTTGTTTTATCTAATAAAGTTTAATCTGAATAGGGGTTTTATATGATATTGGTATCCCATAACATAGCACAAATACAGTCTCTCACTGACACCGGTCAGCATAACTCGAACTCCTGTCCGTTACCTGGTGGTGTCGGCCACACAGGTTCCCAGATGCCTCTTATCTTCAGAGGTATCCCATAACATAGCACAAATACAGTCTCTCACTGACCCCGGTCAGTATCACTCACGGTTCCCGGACCGTCCACTCCGGAGGTATCTCACAGACCTTCCTTCCTCTGGCTCAGACTAGCCAGCACTCCTCAGGCTGTGTGATGTCCAGCAAGCAGGTTTGGTCTGGAGCCACACACGCAGGAAGACTTCACCTTCACTGCACACAGACCACTCTGTAGTGTCCCGCCTGGACACATGGATGTCTGTCCACACTCTGACAGACTCGCAGACACTCTCTACATGTGCCAAACACACCTCCATTACATCGCTTGTAACCACACCCACAGGTGAGGTATGGATCACATGGGCAGGTCCTCAAACTCACCACCACAAGTGGGCGGTGTATGTGTGGCTAGTCAGTCCTGCCCAGCTCTCCGACTAACCCTGTAAGCCTCCCAAGTAAAGTAAACACAACTCTTATGGGACTACAAGTCCCAGAACAACATTACTGGCTTACAGCGGAGAGGACTTTTGCGACACATACTGTCAGGATCCCGTCTGGGTTGGAGCCGATGTTACTGCAAACACTAGGGGAAGCAGAGGCAGGTAGCGTAGTCAGATGGCAGCCGGAGGTCGGTACACAGGAAAGCAGTGTTTGTAGCAATGGATCAGGCGGAGAGCGTAGTCAGGTGGCAGCCGGAGGTCGGTACACAGGAAAGGCAGTTCGGTAACAGAGGAGCAGGCAGATAACGTAGTCAGTTGGCAGCCGGAGGTCGGTACACAGGAGAGCAGTGTTTGTAGCAATGGATCAGGCGGATAACGTAGTCAGAAGGCAGGCCGAGGTCGGTTCACAGGAGAGCAGTGTTTGTAGCAATGGATCAGGCGGAGAGCGTAGTCAGAAGGCAGGCCGAGGTCGGTTCACAGGAGAGCAGTGTTTGTAGCAATGGATCAGGCGGAGAGCGTAGTCAGAAGGCAGGCCGAGGTCGGTTCACAGGAGAGCAGTGTTTGTAGCAATGGATCAGCAGGAAACGCTTGACTAAAGGCTGGAAGCACAATAATCTCGCAATGACACACCCACAGGGCCAGGTTTATATAGGGTGTGTAATTGGCAATCAGAGGCCCAATCAAGAGAGCACTAGGTGTAGCCAATCAGGAAGAACAGTCAATGGTATCTGGGTTCAGCAAGGAACTTTGCAGCCAGCAGAATAGCTCAGATGGTAGAGCTGCTGGCCAGTGGACAAGAGGTACTGGGTTCGACTCCTGACAGTACTCCCCTCCTTCCAGGATGGCCTCTGGACATCTCAGGAGCTGGCTTATCCGGGTACCTTTGATGAAAGGCTCTTGTTAGTCTAGGAGCATGGACGTTGTCCCTTGGTTCCCATGAATTTTCCTCTGGTCCGTAACCCTTCCACTGCACCAGATACTGCAGTTTACCTCTGAATTTTCGGGAGTCCAGAATCTTATCCACAATGTATTCTTCTTCACCACGGATCCTTTCTGGTGGAGGAGGTGGCTGAATTCTTCCTGGAAACGGGTTTTCACAGAAGGGTTTGAGCAAGGATATGTGAAACACTGGATGAATCTTTAGATTGTTGGGAAGTTTTAAACGAAAAGCAACCTGGTTAATTTTTGCAGAAATTTGAAAAGGTCCAATGAATTTCTGACCCAATTTGGAGGATGGCACATGTGTCTTAAGGTTTTTAGTGGACAGCCAAACTTTGTCTCCAACCTGAAGAGCAGGGGGCACTCTCCGATGTTTATCTGCTGCTTCCTTATATTCTTCCTGGGTCTTGAGCAATATCTCTGATAATTCCTTCTGGGATTCCTGTAATTTTGTAAGCCTGTCATTAACAGCAGGAATGGGAGTGTTCACTGGCAGATTAGGGATAAATACTGGATGTACTCCATAATTAGCAAAAAATGGGGTTTGAGATGTAGCGCTATGTATGGAGTTGTTGTAGGCAAACTCTGCTGTTGGTAAATAGTCCACCCAGTCATCCTGAAGATAGGAAATGAAGCAACGGAGGTATTGCTCCAAAGTCTGGTTCGTTCTCTCCGTCTGGCCATTGGACTGAGGATGGAAAGCGGTAGAAAGATTCACCGTGACTCCCAAGGCTGTACAGAAACTCTTCCAAAATTTTGACGTAAACTGAACGCCTCTGTCAGACACCACGCTGTCAGGAATTCCATGTAACCTGAATACTTCCTTGATCATCAGTTCTGCAGTTTTTTCAGCAGTAGGAATTCCTTCAGTTGGAATAAAGTGGGCCATTTTTGTGAGTCGGTCCACTATGACAAGGATGACGGTCATCTGTTTGGAAGGGGGTAGTTCCACAATAAAATCCATGGAAATAGATCCCCAAGGCCTGGATGGAACTGGGAGTGGTTGCAAGAGTCCTAGAGGAGACGATCGTGGGGTCTTGTTTCGTGCGCATGTTAAACAGGTTGAAACATATTTCCTCACGTCCTTCCTACAATTAGGCCACCAAAAGAAACGAAGTAGTAAGTCTTGTGTTTTTGCAACTCCAGGATGTCCTGCCAGTTTAGAATCATGGACACTTTTGAGGACTTCAAGGCGAGAAGATTCAGGTACATATATTTGGTGTTTCTGCATCCAAAACCCCTCTTTGAATGAAAGATCGACGTCTTCCGAAGGATGGTTAAGGAAAGAGTCCTCTTGATATCCATCTTTAATTCTATTACCTAGTCCTCTAGAGTGCAATATTCCCAAAAAATTTTTAGGGCCTAGAATTGTATCATCATTACTAGACCTCTCCTGAGGTTCCGAACACATCCTGGACAGGGCGTCAGCCTTGCCATTCCTTGAACCAGGCCGGTAAGAGATTATAAAATTGAATCTTGAGAAAAATAAGGCCCATCGTGCTTGTCTTGCAGACAATCTTTTTGCTGTACGGAGGAATTCAAGATTCTTGTGGTCCGTGAGGACAGTCACAGGGTGATTGGCACCTTCCAGAAGATGTCTCCACTCGGAGAAGGCAACTTTAATGGCTAACAGTTCTTTATTACCAATGTCGTAGTTCTTTTCTGCAGATGACATGGTGTGGGAAAGAAACGCACATGGGTGAAGTTGCATCTTGTCCCCAACTCGCTGAGACAGAATAGCTCCCACTGCAGAGTCCGAGGCGTCCACTTCGACAGTAAATGGCAATTCAGGATTTGGGTGTACTAACAATGGAGCAGACGTAAAAAGAGTTTTCAACTTGTCAAAAGCCTCCTGTGCCTCTGGAGACCAGAAAAATGCTTTTGTCTTTTTTGTTAGTGTAGTAATTGGTAGTATGATCCGTGAAAAGTTCTTTATAAATTTTCGGTAAAAATTTGCAAATCCTATGAAACGCTGGACGTCTTTTAAATTTCTTGGAACAGGCCAGTCCACTACAGCATTGATTTTGCCGGGATCCATGCTCAGACCTTCTGGGGAGATGATATATCCCAGAAATTGGATACTGGTTTGTTCAAACTCACATTTTTCAAGTTTAATGTAGAGATGGTTCTCCTGTAGTCGTTCCAAGACTAACTGGACGTGCCTGCGATGCTCTTCCAAGGTGTCTGAAAATATAAGAATGTCATCGAGATAAGCCACAACGAATTGGTCCAAGAAATCTCGAAATACATCATTAATAAAATGTTGAAAGGTGGCTGGGGCATTGCTAAGGCCAAAGGTCATAACAAGAGATTCAAAATGTCCATATCTCGTTCTGAAGGCGGTCTTCCACTCATCTCCTGGGCGAATCCGTATGAGGTTGTAAGCCCCTCTAAGATCCAGCTTCGTAAAGATTTTCGCAGAACGGAGTCTCTCAAATAGTTCAGGAATCAAGGGTAGCGGGTAGCGATTCTTGACAGTGATATTATTCATCTCTCTGTAGTCAATACATGGCCGCAGAGTGGAGTCTTTCTTTTCAACAAAGAACAGGGTGCCCCAGCTGGAGATGTGGAAGGTCGAATAAAGCCTTTCTCTAAATTTTCATCCAGGAACTTTCTTAATACCTTCAATTCAGGTTCGGAAAGATTGTAAATCCGTCCAAATGGAATGGTTGCTCCTGGCAGCAATTCAATGGGACAGTCATAAGGACGGTGAGGAGGTAATTGATCTGCTTTCTTCTTACTGCAGACATCAGAGAACTGCTGATATTGAGGTGGTAGTTTCTCTTCCTTCTCATGCGAAATCTCAGAGATTTGGACTTGTTGGAGAACAGGGGGTTCCTTATGACAATTATTCTTACAGTAGTCAGATGGAAAGGTGATGGTCCTTGATGCCCAGTTGATAGAAGGGTTATGGACTGAAAACCAGGGGATCCCTAGAATAACCGGAAATTTCGGAGATGAAATAAGGTGGAAACTGACAGCTTCATGATGATCCGGGTCGATACAAATCTCCAGTTCGATTGTCTCATGCGTGACAGGTCCAGAAGACAAGGGTGATCCATCCACAGTTTCCATTTCAATTGGTGTGGATTTGGTCCTACTGGAAATATCATTATCACGTGTAAATTTTAAGTCCATAAAATTTCCTCCTGCTCCCGAATCCAACAGGGCAGAGCATTGTATTTTTTGGGTGCCCATTACAACCTGAATGGGGATTACAAAATGGGATGATGTGGTATGTATTTTGTCTATTTCTGGCGTTACTGATGAGATAGTCTGCAAGATGGAATCCGACTGCTGAGAAAGGTCCGTATTGCTGGCAGACCTGTTGTTGGTAAAGGCTATAGTCCTTTTGTTAGGACAGTTGATGGCATAGTGTCCAGGGTCCCCACAATAGAGGCAGAGATGTTCTGCACGTCGCCTCTCCTTCTCCTGTGCAGAGAGTGGTCTTCGGATGACGTCGATCTGCATCGGTTCAGACACAACTTGCGTCTTTTCTTGGTGGTCTGATGCTGAAAATGAGAAGCCAGGGCTATTCCCAAGTGCTCGCAGTCTCTCCTTTCTCCTTTCAGTAAGTCTCTGGTCAATCCGGATACATAGTTGAATAAAGTCCTCCAACTGGTCAGGGGTCTCAACCCTGGCAAGCTCGTCTTTCACTGGTTCTGATAACCCTCGTCGAAATTGACTTCTCTGGGCCGCTGGATTCCAGGTGGTGTCGGCCACCCAGCGACGGAACTCTGATGTATATTCCGCAACAGAGCGACGTCCTTGGCGCAAATTATGTAATTTGGTTTCTGCTGTGGCACAGCGGTTTGGGTCATCAAAAACTTGATTCATAGCTGCGATGAAAGCTTCCAGGTCATTAAGGAGGTCATAGTCCTTTTCTACATAAGGTGAAGCCCAAGCAAGAGCTTCATCCGTCAGGAGATTTATCATGAAAAAAACTTTCTTCCTCTCACTGGTAAAGGGAGCAGGTTGCATCTGGAAGTATATGCGGCATTGATTGAGGAATCCTCGGTACTGCTTGCGATCCCCACTGAACTTTGCAGGCAGCGGCAGCCGCGCGTTTGATTCGGGCCCTGAATTGCGCACGTCCAGAAGTTGTTTTTGTAGCTCAATTACTTCCTGTTGTATCGCCGTGAAATCAGTTTGTAACTTGGCATATTTTCCTTGAGAGTCAGTACAAAAACTTTGAAGCTCCGTAACTTGCCGCCTCAGGGTGTTCACAGCGGACTCCATTTTGGCGCGAGATTATTCTGTCAGGATCCCGTCTGGGTTGGAGCCGATGTTACTGCAAACACTAGGGGAAGCAGAAGCAGTGTTTGTAGCAATGGATCAGGCGGAGAGCGTAGTCAGGTGGCAGCCGGAGGTCGGTACACAGGAAAGGCAGTTCGGTAACAGAGGAGCACACAGATAACGTAGTCAGGTGGCAGCCGGAGGTCGGTACACAGGAGAGCAGTGTTTGTAGCAATGGATCAGGCGGAGAGCGTAGTCAGAAGGCAGGCCGAGGTCGGTTCACAGGAGAGCAGTGTTTGTAGCAATGGATCAGGCGGAGAGCGTAGTCAGAAGGCAGGCCGAGGTCGGTTCACAGGAGAGCAGTGTTTGTAGCAATGGATCAGGCGGAGAGCGTAGTCAGAAGGCAGGCCGAGGTTGGTTCACAGGAGAGCAGTGTTTGTAGCAATGGATCAGCAGGAAACGCTTGACTAAAGGCTTGGAGCTCAATAATCTCGCAATGACACACCCACAGGGCCAGGTTTATATAGGGTGTGTAATTGGCAATCAGAGGCCCAATCAAGAGAGCACTAGGTGTAGCCAATCAGGAAGAACAGTCAATGGTATCTGGGTTCAGCAAGGAACTTTGCAGCCAGCAGAATAGCTCAGATGGTAGAGCTGCTGGCCAGTGGACAAGAGGTACTGGGTTCGACTCCTGACACATACCGGCCATTCACGATCATGCCGGTCACTGTCTCGCCATCATAATCACGCCTCCATGCATATCTTGAGGAGCACATACAGCGACCCCTAGCTGTAAGAGGGGTCACTGCATCACAATGTATACATGTATTATAGATATACCATAGTGTTCAAAATAATAGCAGTGTGTTCACAAACCTGACTTACTCACAATCTTGCTCCTAGTTTTTATTTCCAGCATTGGGAACATCGCTCGCTGTTTTCTTATTAAATGTAGATCATTTATAACTACTTTACAGAAAATAACAGAAAATTAAAATTTCCATTCTAATAAGCAGCAGTGTCTGCATTTGTTTTTATTATTTTTTGTGGATTTATTATTCCTGAGTCACTGACATAATATTGAGTTGTTACCCGCAGTTTTTAGATCTGCTTCACATCTATGTTGCATGGAGTCACCAACTTCTGGCCCCGGTCACCTGTTATTCCAGCCCAGGATGCTCGGACTGTTGAGGGAGGATCTAAAGTGACTCTTCACGGTTGACCAAGTGATTTCCAAATTAATCCACAGGACGTTGCTAGCAACTGAAAATGACCAGACGGAGACGACGTGTCTCTGTTTGGGAGAATCAAGGCAGATTCCTACCCCGTTTATTACATCATCTCTTTTATAGTATTTAGCAAGTTGTACTTCAACCAATAGTATAAAAACACATTTGTAGCACTTAACCTATGAAAATACAGAAAGACCGGAAACTACATATATGGCCGTATCCCACGTGATATAGAAAGGAACAATAGCTTATTCATTCTTCAGAGTATTATACAATGATACACCCCAAGGTCTCATATCTTGTCCAAATTAGAACAATGTGGTTGTATTACAGCCATGATCTTTACTCTAATTACAGAAGAATAGTTTGGTTTTATAACAGTCATGAGCTATAGCCTAGTAGCAGAATTTATATCGTAAACCACAAGATGGAATTACAAGCACAAAATGGTTTTGATCTTGGTTTAACCCTTCACAATCCCCCTAGATAAATTTTGTTAACTTATGTCCAGCATCAGAGGTACTATCCCAAGCTATAAGCTCGAGGGGTACTGGTCTTCACATGTCTGATGGCATGTTACCAGCCATGTCTGTTGCAGCGTACCCATCCCCCCTGTATGCTATAATTTACGAATAACAATTTTTGATAACGGTGGGGATCTTTTGAAGGTAGCCATGTGCTTGGCTCCAACATCTTCATCAGGTAACTTCTTGAAATCGGTGTAGGGAAGAGCAGGGGTGACAACGCCTTTGGTATCATCATTAGCTGTCCTAGAGCAGAATTTCCTAATACATACAGAAATACACCAAAGAACAAGTTATAGTATTATATACATAACAAGGATAAAGCGATGTGTAACAAACTTTGCAAGATTCCAGATATCCAACCCCCAATTCCTTTTAACCAATTGGCTGGATTAAAAAAGGAGAAAATATCTGCCAGAGACTGGGAATTGTCCAAAAAATCACTCAGTAATTTTTCATAATATTGTATAAACTTATTATTCAAGGACGTTGGGGAATTTAGGCTGTCCCATACGGTTACCAATAATAACATAGAAAATACGAAAAACCAAAACATTATATCCCCTTTATGTGCTATTGGCTTGTTTAACCAGCTTGCAGTGCGATGCGTGGATCCAAGTTGGTTTTCCTTCCAGTTTCACTGACATAGGGGTGATGAGGAGGACTTGATAGGAACCGTCATACAAGGGTTCTAGTCTGTGTTTTCTGACGTGCCTTTTCACGACCACAAAATCACCAGGCTTCAAGTTGTGACAAATGTCGGTTTCTGCTGAATCTGAAAGAGAAGAAACTAGAGCATAGGTGTTAGCAAGATTTTTACTAAGCTGAATAACATATTGAACAGCACGGTCAGCTTCTTCTGATAACTGCTGAGGCTGGAAATTTGCAACTGGGGGGCCTGGCACCAAACAATATCTCATATGGGGACAGGCCATGTTTTGCAATAGGGGTAGTGCGAATGTGGTATAGTACAATGGGTAGGAGCTCTGGCCATAGAGCCGTAGTCTCCTGCATCATTTTGGTCAATTGTCCCTTCAGTGTGCCGTTCAACCTCTCAACTTTCCCACTGGATTGTGGATGGTACGGAGTATGGAGGGCTACAGTGAATCCAAGCATTGTTAGAACCTACTGATACACATGAGAAGAAAAAGCCGGACCTTGGTCACTTTCAACGACTTCTGGAACTCCATATCTACATATAACTTCCACCACCAGTTTCTTTGCTGTGGTCTTTGCAGTCATGTTGGTAACGGGGAATGCTTCCGGCCAACTGGAGAACATGTAGACAACCACCAGACAATATTCATACCTTCCAGACGTTAGGCAACGTGATATGGTCCACCTGGAGCCTTTGGAAAGGATAGTCGGGATTAGCAAGGTGCTTCGGAGGTACACGTTGAAGTTGACCGGGATTGCAGGTCTGACAGATATTACATGCACGGTTGAGTGCTGTCTGGACTGTAGAAATACCTGGAGCCCAGTAGAATTTTTGTACCAGGGCTAGGGCCTGTTTTTTTCCTCGATATATAGGTCCATGTGCCCACATGACAATAGCAGGGTACATCCGCTTAGGGAGACACACAAGTTGGTCCTTTTTCCAGAGACCATTGTCCATATGTGTTCCATCAGCCTTCCACTGCTTCACCTTTTCCTTTGGAGACATTCTCTGCATCGTCATTAAGCGGTCTCGCGGGGTCCGTAGATCATCAGGTTCTTGTAGAGTCAGGATCTCTTGCAACTGTTTACGCTGAGAGCGTGTGGTCACCATAATTGGTATGGTTAGTTCAACGGGCAGAAGAGCAGCGGCCTTTGCTTGCTTATCCGCAAATGCATTGCCAATAGTCTGTGGACTGTTCCTAGGACCGTGCTCCTTGACTTTGATAATGGCCACCTGAGTAGGCAATTTGATCGAATCCATGAGGGTTTTAACAGCTTCAGCATTTTTCACTGGAGTTCCGGCAGTAATAATAAACCCTCGATTGGCTTATAGAGCTCCAAAATCGTGAGCAATACCAAATGCATATCGTGAGTCCGTGTATATATTAGCCCGTCTGTCTTTGGCCAAAATACATGCAGTAGACAGAGCCTGAAGTTCTGCTTCTTGTGCTGACTGTGATGGCGGGAGCGCAGCTGCGTGCACTACAGTGTCCTCTGTGGTAACAGCATATCCCGTGTGGAATCTTCCAAACTCATCAGCATATCTTGAACCATCCGTGTATAACACCAGATCAAGATTTGGAAGTGGATTCTCACTGACATTTGGCGGAGTAGCTGTTTCTTCAGTCAGAAGTTGGGAACAATCATGTTGGAGATAATCCTCATCACCGCCATCTTTCTTGGGGACCGGCAGTAAAGTAGCGGGGTTGATTGTAGTACAGCGATGCAACTTGACATAGTCAGGCAAAAGGAGTGAACACTGCAGCAGTAAATGTCGTTGTACAGTCAAATATCTTAGCTGTTGGAGTGTTAGTATTGCTGCAATATCATGGGGGCAAAAATATGTGTTTTATGTCCAAGAATTATATCTGCAGTCTTGTCAAGCAATGAGTAAATAGCGTGAACTGCCCTCATGCAACTTGGTGATGCTCAGGCCACGGGGTCGAGGCGGGCTGAATAATAGCCCATTGGTCGTTGCCTATTGCCATGTGATTGTGTGAGTACCCCTGCTGCGTGTCCTTCATTCTCAGACACATACAAATGGAACGGTGGAGTATAGTCCGGGATGCCCAAGGCAGGGGTGGAAGCAATAAGCCGCTTTAATTCAGAGAAGGCACGATAAAGGCTTTCCATACAAACCGGTGATCTTTCCTTATAGTTCATTATACCGTCTTTTAAGGCATTGTAATGGGGTTGCATTATGCGGGATGCATCCGGTATCCACTGACGACAATAAGTACATAGTCCAAGAAAACGCTGGAGTTCAGTTTCATCTTTTGGGAAAGGAAAGGAGCTGAAAGCTATTTTTCTTTCTTTTGTGAGGTATCTGACACCCTGAAGGAGACAGTGACCCAAAAATATCACTTGACCAAGACAGAACTGAAGTTTCGAGGCCGAAACCCGACAGTTCAGATCTGTGAGATACTTGCGAAGACTAACAATAGCAACATGGCTTCCTGCTCCGTCCATACACACAACAAGAAAATCATCCACATACTGAAGCAGCATGACATGGGGGTGGTCCAATTGCCAGGGTAAAAGACACTCGCCCATATTGAATAAATGATAAACAGAAAACTGGCAATCTGGGTATAATGGAATGCTGAAGAAGGCATTGGCAAAGTCGATAACTGTAAACCAAGCAGCATCCTGAGATATCTGGAACAAAAGAATATATATATTAGACACCACCGGAGTTTCCAGAACAGTAACTGCATTAACTGCCCGTAGATCTTGTACCAGCCGGTACACAGGGGGTTAAGTTGTGTGGGCCACTGATAAGAAACAAGCTGTGTGCTTGTAGCTGGGGTGGGGGCTGGAGCTGCTGCAGCTACTGGTCTGCTTTTTGATTTTTCCTGCTAATACAGAGCAGACTAAATTCTTCTGAAAACTTTTTATTATATCATTTTTTATATCATTTGGAGTGGACAGAGAAAGCATACAGGATTACGTTCCGGACAACCTCAGTAAGTAATTGTTGGGATCTAGGAATGTTGGTTGGATTATAGTGTGTTGTGAATACTCTGGAGGCGACTTCTGAGCTGGGGCTCCCTCCGGTGCTGCTGAGGGTAATGAACTAATTGCTGAATGGCCTTCAGCTGGCTCTGAATGGTCTGATATAAGTGACCTGAACTCCCTTCAGCCTTGCCGGTAATCAATTGTTCTTCTTGGTCTTGCTTGGAGCTCAGCTTGCATTCCTGCTCTCATTCAGATAAGTGATTTGCTGTTTTTTTTTCCTCTGGTTGGATTTTCCTTTCTGGTTTGCTGCTTGCAGTGGACTTCAGCCTGGTCCCCTTTTGGGGTCTGGCGCTGCAAATGTGCTCATTTTGTATTTGCACTTTTGCTCTGTTCCTTTGTCACTTTTTATTTACTGAATTGCTGTGTGTTACACCAGAGATCTGATTTAGGTGGTAGAGATAGTGTGATCTCAGGTTTTTTGTTAATCAGAAGTGTTGGTATTTTTGTCAGGGTTTTTTTTGGGTTGCAGTCAGAATTCTTTCCTATACTTTTCTATCTAGACAGATTGGGCCCCAGCGTTTGCTCATTCTATTTTCTGTCTGTGTCCATATTTTCTTCTTGTCTAACCACCATTACATGTTTGGGGACTTCTTATTTCTTTAGGGGTTCTGCTCCGGGGCAGATAGCTTTCATCTTTCTGCCTTTAGGTGTAGTTATCTCTCCGGCTGTGACGAGGCGTCTAGGATCACCGTAGGTACGCTCCACAGCTACTTCTAGTGTGGCGGTTAGTTTAGGGTACTGCAATCCAATAGTTTCCAGCCTCTCTGGTGTATTACTACTTTGGCTATTTTTGCAATTTCTCCTCAGCTACCGAAACATAACAATTGTGGTCCCACTGCATATATTACATATTGACACGGCAGCTGTCCTGCTCTGGTTGCTGCGACCTGTCCTGTTTCTACCTGGCCATACGTTTGTATATACGAATTAGATTCTTGCTGTATCATGGGTCTTTCTTTCTGTGAAATTGTTGCGGCCAGTCCTTCCAGCATAACAGAGTTGATTATCCGCGGCATTTACTATGGCCCCCAACGTGCTATTTCGTAAGATCCCCTGTTCCTATCCTAAAGAGCACATCATAACGGTGGGGTTCAGGAATAACATTTGAATACATTTCCTGGAAATCTGTTATCTCCTCTTTTGTATCCTGTCTCTGACCGGGTAACTAAAGTAGGAGGGGGTGGATACTCATGACCACTAGCAATACTAGGCATAGCAGGGACTGGTGCTGGCAGTGGTTGATAATAAGTGCCGTCAGCGTTTAACAAGGGAAAGGTTGGGACTACAGACTCCGGGTCTCCTTGCTTTCAACTGCAACAGGTCTCTCTCCACTGAGGATTAGTAACTCCGCATACATCATAAATCCACCCGGCAGGATCATAGGGTGGGGGCGCACTGGGTTTTGGCAACCCAGGATATATTAGTGCCCTGGGGTTGAGGGACACAGAGCTTACAGTCAGGAGGAGAGGCTTGATTTCCTGGGAAGGGACCTTATTATCTAGCAGAGAGACCCCTTGTTCCAGATCATCATTTTTAATTATTTGACTTTCTGGTACATTACTCTCAGTTACTTTCTCAGATCCTTCCACAAAACATCAAATCTTTGTCGTAGTAATAGACAGCTTTCCTTTCAGAATTCACTTTCTTTTTTCTACCTCCATATCAACCTTCCTTTGTTTTTTCTAACACCTTCGTTACATAGCGTAGGCTGTAGCCTCCCGCCCTCAGGAATTCCCTTGCGTTCCTGATAGATTGCTTTCCCCGTCTCCAACTAACAGTATCCGATCTATCGTACAAATCCAAATTCTTCTTTTTTTTTCTTCCACGGAAAACATGATTCTCTTTTAAAGTTAAATATCCTTTCTTAAGTTGTGCACAGTACTGGTGCGGCCGTACAGTCTGTTCCACCGGGTTTATAAGGAGAAATGGGCGTCTTAGACTATCCCTCCGGACACCTCTGGTTATATATATATATATATATAAATTATATAACTGAGTTACGCATCCTACCCAATCTTCGATCACCTCACCGCGCCTGATTCTAACAGTGATCAGGATTTGAGGATATTTTGACTAAAAAGAGAGTTACAATCACTGGTCAATCCGGGGTGTCCATCCCTTATGAGGTACGGTTAGAGCACTGGGCCCCCAATGGAACTACACCTTTATATGATTCCACCCAAGAATCACTCCACCATCGGGGACTAACCTTAGATCCTGTTTTCAGCAACAAACACAGGAAAACCACACCAAACGGTCAGTCTGAACAGTATAACTGCCAACTTACAGTGGTTGTGGGGGATGATCAGTGCCTGTGTCCGGTCCGAGGGTCCTTTGTCTTGCTGTCCTCCGGGGGCAGAGGCGTCTCTATTTGGGGGCCCCGCGTTGAGCACCAAACTGTTGAGGGAGGATCTAAAGTGACCCTTCATAGTTGACCAAGTGATTTACAAATTAATCCACAGGATGTTGCCAGCTACTGAAAATGACCAGACGGAGACGACGTGTCTCTGTTTGGGAGAATCAAGGCAGATTCCTACTTTATTACATTATCTCTTTTATAGCATTTAGCAAGTTGTACTTCAACCAATAGTATAAAAACACATTTGTAGCTCTTAACCTATGAAAATGCAGAAAGGCCGGAAACTACATATATGGCTGTCTACATCCCACAATCTTTTGGCATTTGTTGGTTTTACCTCAGAAACGGCATTTTTGATGTCCCCCCCACAAGTGATTATCGGATTAAGGTCCGAGGATTTGGCCGGCTGCTCCATAACCTCAATTTTGTTGTACTGGAACCAAGATTTTGCTTGTTTACTGATGTGTTTAGGGTCGTTGTCTTGTTGAAACCCTCATTTCAGGGCATCTCCTCTTCAGTGTAAGACAACATGACTTCTTCAAGTATTATAATATCTGCAAACTGGTCCATGATCCCTGGTGTGCGGTAAACAGGTCCGGCACCACAGTAAGAGAAACATGCCTGTTATGTTTTGGTAGCTGAGGAGAGCAGGCAAAAACGGCAATACACCAGAGAGGTTGGAACCTACTGGATTGCAGTACCCTGACTAACCACCACAACTAAAGGCAGCCGTGGAGCGTTCCTACGTTGGTCCTAGACGCCTCGTCACAGCCTGAGAGGCTAACTACACCTAAAGATAGAAAGAGGAAAGCTATCTGCCCCGGAGCAGATCCCCAAAGAACATAGGAAGCCCCAAACATGTAATGGCGGTTAGACAAGAGGAAATACAGACACAGACAGAAAATAGTATGAGCAAACGCTGGGGCCCAATCTGCCTAGACAGAAAAGGATAGGAAGGATACTTACTGCAATTCCAAAAAACCCTAAAAAAAGCCAACGCTACTAATTGCAAAAACACCTGAGATCACACGACCTCTACCACCTAAATTGGTTCTCTGGTGTAACAAAACTAAGCCGCAGCCACAGAAAAAACTGGAAAAGGCAAATGAACAAACAACAGTGGCTCCAGAGGAACCGAGAGGAGACCAAGCCCCCCGGGGAGGGGAACCTGGCCAACCTCACAGAAATGCAGAGAAAAATACAAATGGCAAGCACAAAAACAAAAAACAGAAAATATCTTATCTGAGAGCAGGAGAAGAGGCAAGACTCAGCAAGCTTCCAAGTGAACAGGAAACAACGTTGAAACAAGAACAATAGATCACCGGCAACCATGATGGGGGGAAACCTCCCTTATATCCAGCCAGTCTGTACTTCCTGATTGCCAATCCTCATTGAATGGTTCAGTACTGTTTGTAACCACCAGAGAGAGCTTCTGCTCAGAATTCATTTCTAAAACATTCATAACAGTACCCCCCCCTTGAGGAGGGGTCACCGAACCCTCATTTGTGCAACCAGGTCGGTCAGGATGAGCTCTATGATACGCACGGATCAGTCTCCTAGCATGGATGTCTGAAGCAAACACCCAAGAATTGTCCTCCTGACCATAACCTCTCCACTTAACCAAATACTGGAGTTTCCGTCTAGAAAAACGAGAATCCAATATTTTCTCAACCACATACTCCAGATTGCCCTCAACCAAAACAGGGTCAGGGGGCGCAGCCATAGGAACCACTGGCTCGACAAACCTCTTCAATAAGGACTTGTGGAACACGTTATGGATCTTAAATGTCCCTGGAAGAAGTAAACGAAAGGAAATAGGATTAAGAATCTCCATAATCTTATAAGGTCCAATGAACCTAGGCTTAAACTTAGGAGATGCAACTCTCATAGGGATATTTCTTGAGGATAACCAGACCAAGTCCCCCACTTTAAACCGAGGACCATCAGTCCTATGCCGGTTGGAAACCGCTTGGCCTTCTCCTGAGAGTGGGACAACCTCTCCACTACCTGGTCCCAAATCTGCTGCATACGCTCCAGAACAGAGTCAACACCCGGACAGACAGAAGCCTCCGTCTGTCCAGAAGAAAATCGAGGGTGAAACCCAAAATTGCAGAAAAATGGAGACATCAAAGTGGCAGAGCTTGCCCTATTATTAAGAGCAAACTCAGCCAAAGGCAAAAAAGAGACCCAGTCATCTTGATCAGCAGACACAAAGCATCTCAGATAAGTCTCCAATGTCTGGTTTGTTCTCTCAGTTTGTCCATTGGTCTGAGGATGAAAAGCAGAGGAGAAAGACAATTGAACACCAAGTTTAGAACAAAAAGTCCTCCAAAATCTGGAAACAAACTGGAATCCTCTGTCACACACAATGTTCTCAGGAATGCCGTGTAACCGAACCACGTGCTGAAAGAACAAAGGCACCAATTCCGAGGAGGAAGGCAACTTAGGTAATGGCACAAGATGTATCATCTTGGAAAACCTATCACAAATCACCCAGATAACGGTCATTCTCTGAGAAACAGGGAGGTCGGAAATAAAATCCATAGAGATATGGGTCCATGGTCTCTTGGGCACAGGCAATGGCATCAACAAACCACTAGAGCGAGAGCAAGGCTTGGAGCGAGAGCAAGTCCCACAGGACTGCACAAACTCCCTGACGTCACGAGACAAAGTAGGCCACCAAAAGGACCGACTCACCAAGTCTCTGGTACCAAAAATTCCGGGATGACCGGCCAACGCGGAACAATGAATCTCAGACATCACACTCTTCTTCCACTGGTCTGGGACAAACAATTTCCCAACAGGGCAGCGCTCGGGTTTATCCTCCTGACACCCTTCCAGAGCCAGTCTCAAATTGGGCGAGATGGCGGAAAGAACTACACCCTCTTTCAAAATAACAGCAGGATCAGATAACTCAGGAGAGTCCGCAAGGAAACTCCTCGAGAGGGCATCCGCCTTAACATTCTTAGTGCCAGGAAGAAAGGAAACCACAAAATTAAAACGTGTGAAAAACAAGGCCCACCTGGCCTGTCTAGGATTGAGTCGCTTGGCTGATTCCAGATAAACCAGATTCTTATGGTCCGTGAGGACCACCACCTGATGTTTGGCTCCCTCCAGCCAATGTCTCCACTCTTCAAAAGCCCACTTCATGGCCAATAACTCCCGATTACCCACGTCATAATTACGTTCAGTTGGAGAAAATTTTCGAGAGAAAAAAGCACAAGGGTTACTTTTAGAGGTCACAGGATCTCTTTGGGACAAAACGGCACCTGCCCCAATTTCAGAGGCATCAACCTCCACCTGAAACGGCAGAGAAACATCAGGCTGCCGTAGAACAGGAGCAGAAGTGAATCTCTGTTTAAGTTCCTGAAACGCAGAGACTGCCTCAGGAGGCCAATTCACCACATCAGAACCCTTTTTGGTCAAATCAGTCAATGGTTTAACAATAACAGAGAAATTACCAATAAATTTACGATAAAAATTGGCAAAACCCAAGAATCTCTGAAGAGCCTTTAATGAAGTAGGTTGGACCCAATCACAGATGGCCTGAACCTTGACCGGGTCCATTTCAATAACAGATGAAGACAAAATGAATCCCAGAAATAAGATCCTCTGTACGCCAAAAAGACACTTTGATCCCTTCACATACAGAGCATTCTCTCTCAAAATCTGGAACACAGTCTGAACATGTTTCACATGAGAGTCCCAGTCATTGGAAAAAATCAAGATATCATCCAAATAAACAATCAGAAATTTATACACAAAATCCCTGAAAATGTCATTCATGAAGGACTGGAAGACGGAAGGAGCATTAGTGAGCCCAAAGAGCATCACTAGGTACTCAAAATGCCCCTCTGGGGTATTAAACGCCGTCTTCCGTTCATCCCTGTGCTTAATGCGAATAAGGTTATACGCCCCCCTGAGGTCAAGCTTGGTAAACCAAGTAGCATTTTTCACCCTGGAAAACAGGTCAGAACAGCCAGTCTGTACTTCCTGATTGCCAATCCTCATTGAATGGTTCAGTACTGTTTGTAACCACCAGAGGGAGCTTCTGCTCAGAATTCATTTCTAAAACATTCATAACACATGCCCATATCATGATGCTTCACCACCATGCTTCACTGTGTGCAGAGTGCACTGTGGCTGCAGAGTTTGGGGTCATCTGATGAATTGTCTGCTGCTCTTGTACCCAAAAAGAACAATTTTACTTTCATCGGTCCATAAAATGTTTCTCCATTTCTCTTTAGGCCAGTTGATGTGTTCTTTAGCACATTGAATCTGCTTCAGTACATGTCTTTTTTTTACAATGGGACTTTGCGGGGACTTCTTGCTGAGAGATTAGCTTCACATAGGTGTCTTCTAACTGTCACAGTCCTGACAGGTAAGACTGACTGTGATCCTGGAGCCGATCACTGGTAACATAAGACTGTCTGTGATTATCCTGGAGCCGATCATTGGTAACGTGAGACTGTCTGTGATCATCCTGGAGCCGATCATTGGTAACGTGAGACTGTGACCATCCTGGTGCGATCATTGGTAACGTGAGACTGTGATCATCTTGGTGTCGATCATCGGTAATGTGAGACTATCTGTGATCATCCTGGAGCCGATCATTGGTAACGTGAGACTGTCTGTGATCATCGTGGAGCCAATCATTGGTAACATGAGACTGTCTGTTATCATCCTGGAGCCGATCACTGGTAACGTGAGACTCTGTGATCATCCTGGAGCCGATCACTGGTAACCTGAGACTGTGATCATTCTGGAGCCAATCACTGTTAGCGTGAGACTGTCTGTGATCATCGTGGAGCCGATCATTGGTAACATGAGACTCTGTGATCATCCTGGAGCCGATCACTGGTAACCTGAGACTGTGATCATTCTGGAGCCAATCACTGGTAACATGAGACTGTGATCATCCTGGAGCCGATCACTGGTAACCTGAGACTGTGATCATTCTGGAGCCAATCACTGGTAACATGAGACTGTCTGTGATCATCCTGGAGCCGATGATTGGTAACGTGAGACTCTGTGATCATCCTGGAGCCGATCATTGGTAACATGAGACTGTCTGTGATCATCCTGGAGTCGATCATTGGTAACGTGAGACTATCTGTGATCATCCTGGAGCCGATCATTGGTAACGTGAGACTGTGATCATCCTGGAGCCGATCATTGGTAACGTGAGAGTGTCTGTGATCATCCTGGAGCCGATCATTGGTAACGTGAGACTGTCTGTGATCATGATGGAGCCGATCATTGGTAACGTGAGACTGTCTGTGATCATCCTGGAGCCGATCATTGGTAACGTGAGACTGTCTGTGATCATCCTGGAGCCGATCATTGGTAATGTGAGACTGTCTGTGATCATCCTGGAGCCGATCATTGGTAACGTGAGACTGTCTGTGATCATCCTGGAGCCGATCATGGTAACGTGAGACTGTTGTGATCATCCTGGAGCCGATCATTGGTAACGTGAGACTGTGTGATCATCCTGGAGCCGATCATTGGTAACGTGAGACTGTCTGTGATCATCCTGGAGCCGATCATTGGTAACGTGAGACTGCTGTGATCATCCTGGAGCCGATCATTGGTAACTGTGAGACTGTCTGTGATCATCCTGGAGCCGATCATTGGTAACGTGAGACTGTCTGTGATCATCCTGGAGCCGATCATTGGTAACGTGACAGTCTGTGATCTCTGGAGCCGATCTGTACTGAGATGTACATCTGGAGCGATCATGGTAACGTGAGAATGGTCTGAGACATCCCTGAGCGAATTGTACGTAGATGTCTTGTATCCTGGACGATTGTAAGTGAGAGTCGGAATCCGGCATCATTGGTAACTGAGACTGTGATCACCTGGAGCGTCATGTAACGTGAGACGTGATATCTGGATCAGGTGGATCATCTGGAGCGATCATTGGTAACGTGAGATGTCTGTGATCATCCTGAGCCGATCATTGGTAACGTGAGACTGTCTGTGATCATCCTGGAGCCGATCATTGGTAACGTGAGACTGTCTGTGATCATCCTGGAGCCGATCATGGTAAGTGAGACTGTCTGTGATCATCCTGGAGCGATCATTGGTAACGTGAGACTGTCTGTGATCATCCTGGAGCCGATCATTGGTAACGTGAGACTGTCTGTGATCATCCTGGAGCCGATCATTGGTAACGTGAGACGTTGTGATCATCCTGGAGCCGATCATGGTAACGTGAGACTGTCTGGATCATCCTGGAGCGATCATGGTAACGTGAGAGCTGTGATCATCCTGGAGCGATCATTGGTAACTGGAGACTGTCTGTGATCATCCTGGAGCGATCATTGGTAACGTGAGAGTCTGTGATCACCTGGAGCGATCATGGTAAGTGAGACGTCTGTGTCATCCTGGAGCGATCATTGTAACGTGAGACGTCTGTGATCATCCTGGAGCGATCATTGGTAACGTGAGACTGTCTGTGATCATCCTGGAGCATCATTGGTAACGTGAGACTGTGATCATCTGGAGCGATCATTGGTAACGTGAGACTGTGATCATCCTGGAGCCGATCATTGGTAACGTGAGACTGTCTGTGATATCTGGAGCCGATCATTGGTAATGTGAAGCTCTGTGATCATCTGGAGCCGATCATTGGTAACGTGAGACTGTCTGTGATCATCCTGGAGCGATCATTGGTAACGTGAGACTGTCTGTGATCATCCTGGAGCCGATCATTGGTAACGTGATGACGTCTGTGATCATCCTGGAGCCGATCATTGGTAACGTGAGACTGTCTGTGATCATCCTGGAGCCGATCATTGGTAACGTGAGACTGTCTGTGATCATCCTGGAGCCGATCATTGGTAACGTGAGACTGTCTGTGATCATCCTGGAGCCGATCATTGGTAACGTGAGACTGTCTGTGATCATCCTGGAGCCGATCATTGGTAACGTGAGACTGTGTGTGATCATCCTGGAGCCGATCATTGGCTGAGCCTTTGCCATTCTGGCTGTTCTTCCATCTATTAGAACGGTCGTCTTCCGCTTTCTTCCGCGTCTCTCTGGTTTTCCATTATAAAGCATTGGAGATCACTGTAGCTGATCGTCCGATCATTGTCGGCTCTTCTTAATAAGTTTTACCCGTCCCCAATCAACTTTGTAATCAAAGTCCGCTGTCCTTCTGAACAACATCTGGAACAAACCATATCTCTCAGGCTTTCCAGGAGAAATTCATGTACAACGTCCTGGCTTCACCCTTAGATAAGGGCCACCGGATTCACCCTTGTCTCTCCACAGAATGATTGACCGCACTGATATTATTCTGACCACTTTCCCCCTTTCAATGAATGATTCTAATACAGAGACTCAGAAGCCTGCAGATCATGAATGTGGAGTCTGGTGGTGCTCTTATCTACTGCACCGACTGGTGAATTGTGTGACGTGTGGTGATAGAATTTATACCAAACCAGGGCTTCTTCTGGTCACTCATATTGCACGGAGAGTATTCTGAACACTCCTGTAGCTGATATGTGTATAATGTCGCATATATCCCTCTCTCTGTATACACACCTATATATTCATGCTTTCCGTCACACCTACAGACCTCCTGAGCTGATATCATGTTTTTGCATGGTTGGGTGGGGTGCGGTCGTGGTGTCTGGGGTCTTGTCAGGATGTGGCTTTAGGTATTTTCCACTGAAGACTTGTGAAAGTGAAAATATAGTAGAATTAGTTCTTCAGCGTCTCCAAAACATCGAGTCCGCCGTGTGTGACCTCCACCCTGCAGGAGAAGCTGAACATCGCCCCTCACCGTGGCGTGAGTGATGTAGTGTATGCCCAGCTCGATGCATGTCCTCTTTATGGAGCCCCATTCTCATAAGCTCCAGGTAATAGGGGGTCGGCTGAGTCCAGACTGGTGTCGGCTACAGAAGATTCATTCAATACATTCATTGTTCCACAATCCACCAAACATCTTTACATTATTTGCTTTTGATCTCATGAAATCAATGATTACAATGATCTTAAATAATGGAGAATTCATAGTGTAAAGGGAGGACACAGTGGATGACGCGATTAGACTCACAGATCTAAGTATCTGATCTCCACCATGGCAGACTGATGCGTGCGGCCGTAATCCAGCGCTCACACCTGTATATAATGGCATCACTGACAGAATTCAGCCCCACGTATCCCAGATTCAGAATATAATTCTACAGATTGAATTTATTTAGACATTTACAAAAGAGGACGAATAAGTGAATCCTGAGTGCACATGTCAGCATCATTAAGCA
Organism: Oophaga sylvatica; assembly: GCA_033576555.1. Taxonomy (NCBI): domain Eukaryota; kingdom Metazoa; phylum Chordata; class Amphibia; order Anura; family Dendrobatidae; genus Oophaga; species Oophaga sylvatica. The sequence goes on from JARQOD010000087.1 coordinate 183,511, forward strand.
GTCGCTTATGTATAAGAAAGGGCAAGAGTCAATGTTGTCCACAACTCGCGTTTCGCATGCGCTTCTTCAAGGGCTACAAATTGCATCTGCAGTGCCTGAATAGATAGTGGGCAGAATGGTCATAGCTGATTAGTGTGTCTGGTCCGGGTGTGTGCTATAAAGAAGTGACAGCAAAGCAGGGAAAGATAAGGAAACAGTGAAATACCTGATGTGTCAACTGTGGATGTAAGGTGTGAAGAGTTAAGTAAAGAGAATGTTCAAGTTATCCTGGACTGTGACCATTACTGGGGGTCGCCTGAAAGAGGGACCAACAGATATAATCTTAGCACTCAACTTAAGTAGAAAAATTTATTGTAGTATATCAAAAAAACGTTTCGGTCGGTGGGACCTTCATCAGTTACGTGTAATTTTTACTGTGCAGCGTATGGTTATGCATAACCGTCAAAGTAACTTCAATAGTATTAGGGATAGGCGTCACTCGACATATAATGGAAAAGTTTAATGGTGCTGACATGTAGGAAAAACGTGCCTCCAGACGCTGTATCCACCGCTCGTCTGCTTGAGTGCTAAGTTTATATCTATTGGCTTTTTGGCTTGGGAACCTAAACTTTATCACCATCCCATAGTTGTGCTCATGGTGTTTTCCTTGAAAGAGGGACCGTCGTCACCTGGGAAGTGCTCAGGGGAAGCTGAACTTGGAGATGCAGGTATGCCGAAGAGAAGAATACAGTTTCATGTAGGGGATGGACTGGACATAGATGTTGCTGTAATTCAGGTCACGACTACAGTCCGGTCCCGCTCTTACACTTGGCGTAGTCGGCAGGATGCCGACACTGTGCAGCAAGGGAGCGTTGCAAGTGATGAGCTTGAGAAAGATGAAGTTTCGCAGGATGCGGTTGCCTTGCCCCATGTGGAGAATCTCCTGAAAAAGATGTGTGTGCGACTGCTGTGCCCCTGGAAATTACTGGGAGAAAGAACCAGTAGTTGCTGTAACTGGAGAAGAATTTGTGAGTAAAACACTGGATTTGTCTACTACCGATTTTGTGACAACACCGGACTTGACTACTGAGTTGGACTTGGCCTATGTTGCGAAAAGGTTTGTCACCATTACTGTGACCAAGATGGCGGCGGTGAGAATGGCGGGAGATGGAGAAGAAGCAAACAACAATGAAAACCGCATCCTTCGTGGGCGTTGCCGTCGTTTCCTGGCGCCAAAACTTGCCTGTCAGCATGCCCGGGTCTGCCCCTTAGAGCGGATGAAGAGGAGGAGACCTCGCCCCCTTCTACTGACCAACAATGGATGGAAGGAGCAGCTGGAGGCGGTCTAACCTGGTGACGGGCGTTACCCAGAAGAAAACTACAAGTGCAGCTGCAGCGGCCTAGGCTGCATGGAAAGGAGATGGCGACAGACCGGAGCCGAAAGAACCCGGCCCGCCAGACAGTGGGGAGAAATGCAGAGCACCACACTTACCAGCATCCGGAGAGTTCTTCAGCACAGAGTCGGTGGCTGCCAGAAACAACAGCGTCCTGAGGACCGGAGCCCTTGGGTGTGGAGCCGGCGCCTCAACGTCATCTGCAGCGGGAACAATCAGCGGAGCCCTCGTCTGTAGACCGGAACCTTTGTTGTTAGTTCAGTGGGGGCCGGAACTGATGTCCGCCCTGGAAGAACCGTTGCCGGAAACAGAGAACGAGCCGGCGAACGATCTACAAGCCAACTGCGCAGGAGTCACCGCGAAATGATCCAGCGTTCCCGGGATGGCCGCAGCCTATGTTCCTGCGTCTGAGCAGGTGAGTGCACCTCAGCCCCTAACCCCGGAGGGATGGTCCTTGTCACGGCCCTCCGTCTCGGAGACGGTCATTCGTCCATGCACCACTGCAGGGGAGTCTGCGCTCCAACCCCCGACCCTCTGAGGCCTGGACCAAACTCAATCTTTATCTGCCCCCAGGCCACTGCTTCAGTGTCGTGCCGGCCAATGACTCCAGTGGCTGCGTAGTCGTCCTCAGCCCAGAACCGGGCATGTGATTCAGCTACGTTTACAGCGGCATGGGATGCACACCGCTAAATAGCTCGAACTTGTCTGCCCAGAAAAATGTTGCGCACGTTGCGCCATGCTGAACTGTTTGTAAATGGACTGTTCCGCATCCCAGTGGGCAATGAAGCCCTGAAGCACCCCAAGATGGAGGGGGTAATGTGGCCGGATGGCCTAATTTTCCACTTCTTAAAGGACTGTCTACGCCTGTAAATTTTTTTGGGTCCTATTGAAGTGGACCGTGCTCCCCTCAAAGTAAGGGGAAGCTCCTCTCTTTGAACTGCTGTCTCACTGCTGAGAAATGTAAATATGTTTTTTATGAAGGTCTCTAACCCCTGGAGGACTGGGAACCAGGAATATTACCTCTGCACCATGGACTGCCGTGCGTACTGATGAGGTTACGTTAAGCCAAATGACTGTTGGTTCTCCCTATTATTATGTTTGTGTATTGTGTGTTGGTCGAAGATGACCAAGTTCGAGGAAAGGGGAGTGTAAGGGGGTGACGGAGTATCACTGCTTCACCCTGCCCCTTAAGTGCTCTTAATGTACTGTAACATTTCCAGGGGGTATAGCTCTAGGATCGCTGTCTGGGTAGACAGATTGGCACGAAAACAGTTCATTCAGACAGCAGTTCTGGTGTAAAAACTGGCCGCAACCAGCTTTATTAAAGTCCACAGCAAACAGATTAAAATAAAGCATAAACAGAAAACCTAGGCTTGTCTAGCCACTAACTACACATAGATCGATTTCCCTGTCTCTCAGGGTACAGACTCTACCAGTCTGTGCCCAAAACAACACATATGATATATGTTACCAGTACGGAGTTTCCCAGATACTCCTCCTTGTGTCTGAAGGCCCCTTCAGCGTCCAGACTTGAGAGAGATCCACTCCTATTCAGCCGCTATTCACACGGAGACTCACTGAGGCTACTCTTGTGTCCGGGGTACTTCCTGCACCCAGACTGAGATAGCTCAAATTCCTGGAGACTGCTTCTCGTGCCGGGACACCTCCCTGTGTCCAGGCTAAGCTAGTTCTCTGACTTGGAGACTGTTTCTTGTGCCGGGACACCTTCCTGGTGTCCAGACTAAACTAGTTCCAGCCTGTCTGTATTCCCAGACACCTACTTCTGGTTTCCTAATTATCACCTGAGTGGCCACAGGTTTGAGCTGCAAGCGTGTACTTGAATGGATGGTGTAATGACCTTTCTCTACCACTAGGTCTACAAAACCACACATTTCCCTTATACCTAGGTGAAATGTACACCCCATTCAACACATATTCCTTCACTGTCTCACATATCCCCTCCCTCTTCTCCAGACCGGAGGGCTGGTCATCCAGACCGGAGGGCTGGTCAACAATCCCAAAGAGACAGTGAACTCCGGACACTGCATCAGCACTATACACAGGTAGGTCAGGGACACTTGGTTCCCGAGAACCACCATCCTCGTCTCCCAACATCACCTGCAAAGGAATTTCATCTTTATCATGGTCAACACCATTATCAGTATCATCACTATTATGATTAGCATCATCATCATTATCATCATCATTATGATCATCATCATCATTATCATCATCATCATTATAAGTTTAAGCTTGTGGGGTTGAACACATAATATATCCAATCACCTCAACCCACAGTTCACACAGAGACCATGTACTTATCCCTTGCTCTGTTCAGCCCCGGAATATTAGTCAATGACATTCGCTCCTTCCTTAGGGACCTACCGTCTGTCATTGTCACAGACTTCGTCCAGTCACATTTCTGGGACGTAACCTTGTCAGGTCTCCCCTTTGCTCCCAGTGGTCAATCGTAACCTTGTCAGGTCTTGCCTGGGTATCTAAGGTCCGGTTAGACTCTGTACTGTCCGGTACTCTATCGGGTCGTCTGTATGGGCCTCTCAAACCTGAGTTACTGGAGGTCTCACTACCTCTAAACCCACGCCCACTACCCTCAGGACATCTTGTAAGGTCCCTAACTTCAGCCGTAGCTGTTCTGTTATTTAGGGGGCCCTTTCTCTGTCGGGTCTCACTATTCTTAGACGGCTGCCATCTTCTGCTGCTCAGATGATGCTGTCTATCTACTCGCTGTCTAGCGAGATTCAATTGTTCTACCTCTCGCAGGTAGGTCACACGGTACGCCACCAGCATGCGCACATATTCAAGACTTTCTTCCGTTCCTATAGCGTAGAATGCCACCATGCCGTCTTCATCTGGTATCCAGTCCCGACGATCACGTGGACTGCTTACTTTCACCACACCAGACTTCTTCACCATTATCTGCATGGCTCGGCCATTTCTCCCAATCAGCTTTCTCACCAGAACATGAGGCACCCGGATGACCTCTTCCTGTAGACTGTGAGCTTTTCTCATAAGCTTTAGTTGTCTAACGGTTTGTTCTGTCTTCAACCGGAGAAACCGCTTTGTGCGAATACATCGCCAGTGCATGTCACTTAGGATTGCCACCCTCTTCACTGTAACTTCAGTCGTGGACAAGACCACCAGCTGTTTAGCTCCTGAGGTCGAGTACACCTTACAGGCTCCCACGGCCTTCCTAAACGCTTCATGCACAGACTCACGGGTGCATTCTTCTCTCAAGTCCTCGGGTACATCTACGAGGCACTTGTACCGACACATTTCGGTCTACCAGTGGTTTCCAGACGATCAATCAGCTCAGGGTTCAGGGACAACTGACTTTCAGCTTCTTCCCCCTTTACACTTCTGAGCTGACTCACAGCTACAATTTCGTGAATTTCCGTCCGGACCACTTCCATTTCACAATTATCTTCCGTTACCACACTCTTAGCTCTCCTCAGGTCTATCTTCTCCTGGCCAAGGAAGCGAGTGCAACGTGGTTGCCCTTTTCTTTCTCCAAGGAGGCCTTGTTCACCGAGTGACACTGTATCAGGCGACTTTTAAGCCCGAGAACTTCTTCCTCTAGTTCCGCCATTCGCCTCTCAGCAGCCCGTCTCTGCAGCTTCTCTTGCGTCCAATGGGCTTGTAACCACTCCTTGAGCTCCTTGATCTCGGCTCCGACATCCACCGAATCATCCGACCTCTCATCTCCAGTGGCCAACTCCTGGCCCTGGTCTGTAGCTTCTCTGAGGGACTCCTCCATCTTTTCCCGCTCAGCTTCCATCTGTCTGAGCTTTTACTTAAGGCACATCTCCGCCTTCTGGAGAGTATCACAGGACATCTGTAGCTCCTTCACCTGAGCTTCCAGACCTAGGGTCTTTCTGCGCAGATCACCATTTTCATCACGGGTGTCCTGCAGAGTGGTCTTAACCACCTGGCGCATTTGCTCTGCATCCATCTTCTCCTCTTCTAGTTTTTTTTGACCCTGAGGAGATCTACATAATCTCTCTTCATCTGTTGCAGTTCCCTACTGCGTTCACCACACTCCTTCTTGGAGTCACACAGCTCCTGGTTGAGCTGTTCGCGCAAGTCGTTCTAGGATTTGTTTACTTCCAGAAACTCCATCCTGCAGCGCCTCCTTCTCACGCTTCAACTGCAAAACCTCTTCCTTGATTTTGCGGCGGTCCTCTTTAATGGCAAAGAACATATTCTCCACAGGATAACTTCCTCGTTGCTTCCTTCTAGACCTCGCTGGTCTGAGGACACGTCCTCCAGGTTTTCACATAATTGCAGCATGTCACTCTGATACTGCAGCCGAATATGTTCCAGCTCTTGGCCATGACTGGCCCCCTCCTTTTCTACCTCTAAAGGAGAATCCACACTTGGAGCATAGGCAGACAGTACTACATTCTCTTCATTTTCATTTTCAGCGAGTACTACCGGAACAACCTTTTTGTGGCCCTTGCGCCGTCTACGACGAGAGGAGGACTCTCTTCCCTCGTCTAGCCTCTCCTGACTGAACTCACTTTTTACCTTCATAGTGTCCCAGTCAGCTACGGGGTCTGTGTCACTTCCCATGGTGTTGTGGACTAACAGGTCACCTCCCACTTTACGTCACCCCTTCTACTGGAGCTACCCCGTTATCAACGGTCACATTGTCATTTTTAGGAGGTACCAACCCACCACCAGTAACAATTTTCATTTTTCCACACTCTACACTCTTGTGAAAATCCGCCCCTTTTTTAGACTCCGCCCCCTTTTTAACAACCACACCGGCAGGGTAATTTTTACACAAAAGATCAGCAGTAGTCTTAGGACTCAGTTCACAACATCTCTTACCACCTCCCCGGGCACTCTGTGACAACACTGGCACCCCCGGAGAGTCCCTAGAATGGTCCACTGCCGCCATTCCATACGGTGCCCATGGTTCCCGCACCATGTCCAGTTGCATGTCCAGTAGACATTTCTCAAATATGCGGTCCGACTTGTCAGACCCATTCGTGGCTCCATTCACAGCCATCGCGGAGCACTGTTCACACCAGAACTTCACCGCTTTCCCTTGAAAAAATCTTCGTGGCCCCGCCGAGCCACAGCAAAACTGGATTTGAGTGCGACGACAATCTTCACAACCCCGCCGAGTTGCAGCAAGATGCCTTCGTGACCCCACTGAGTCACAGCAAGATGCTTTCGTGACCCCACTGAGTCACAGCAAGATGCTTGTATCCACACTCGTTGTCCATGCTGTCAGACTTCTCTGTCTTCACAACGGCAGACTTCAGTCAAGGCATACACACTACACAGCTTTTTTCCACAGAAAATTCAGCCTTGCTGTGCAAACACCTTTTTTTTTTTTTCTTTTGCAAAGTCTATTAGGGCTACTGTCTCTTTAAGACTGCTCCACAGACTTTTCTTTTGCTGCTGCACATTCCACAGTCATTTTCACAACAAGTTCAGCTTTGCTGTGCATACATTTTCTCTCTGCAGACCCTATCAGGGCCACTGTCTCTCCAAGACTGCTCCAAACAGACGTTTCTGCTGACACACTTTTTTTTTCTCTGCTGCTATTTCAACAGACTTCACCTTTATTGCTGTCTCTAAGCCTCTGTGCTGCATGCACACTCCAGCACTAACTGTATCAGCCACTGCACTGCCCGCATTCTCCACCAATTGTAACATTTCCAGGGGGTATAGCTCTAGGATCGCTGTCTGGGTAGACAGATTGGCACGAAAACAGTTCATTCAGACAGCAGTTCTGGTGTAAAAACTGGCCGCAACCAGCTTTATTAAAGTCCACAGCAAACAGATTAAAATAAAGCATAAACAGAAAACCTAGGCTTGTCTAGCCACTAACTACACATAGATCGATTTCCCTGTCTCTCAGGGTACAGACTCTACCAGTCTGTGCCCAAAACAACACATATGATATATGTTACCAGTACGGAGTTTCCCAGATACTCCTCCTTGTGTCTGAAGGCCCCTTCAGCGTCCAGACTTGAGAGAGATCCACTCCTATTCAGCCGCTATTCACACGGAGACTCACTGAGGCTACTCCTGTGTCCGGGGTACTTCCTGCACCCAGACTGAGATAGCTCAAATTCCTGGAGACTGCTTCTCGTGCCGGGACACCTCCCTGTGTCCAGGCTAAGCTAGTTCTCTGACTTGGAGACTGTTTCTTGTGCCGGGACACCTTCCTGGTGTCCAGACTAAACTAGTTCCAGCCTGTCTGTATTCCCAGACACCTACTTCTGGTTTCCTAATTATCACCTGAGTGGCCACAGGTTTGAGCTGCAAGCGTGTACTTGAATGGATGGTGTAATGACCTTTCTCTACCACTAGGTCTACAAAACCACACATTTCCCTTATACCTAGGTGAAATGTACACCCTATTCAACACATATTCCTTCACTGTCTCACAGTACATATGTGCTAATTACTGTGTTGTTGTAAATTTCGGTGGTATTGCCACATGTACTCTTGTGTTACCATTATGCGTATAATAATTGCATATGTCTTGTGCTTCTTCTGTATAATATTGTACAGTCATGGCCAAAAGTTTTGAGAATGACACAAATATTCTATTTTCACATGATCTGCTGCCCTCTGGTTTTTATGTGTGTTTGACAGATGTTTTTATCACAGACAGAAATATAATAATTGCAAACATATGAGTAACAAAAGCTTATATTGACAGTTAGAATGAGTTAATGCAGCAAGTCAATATTTGCAGTGTTGACCCTTCTTCTTCAGGACCTCTGCAATTCTCCCTGGCATGCTCTCAATCAACTTCTGGACCAAATCCTGATGATCGCAGTCCATTCTTGCACAATCAATGCTTTCATTTTGTCAGAATTTTTAGGTTTTTGTTTGTCCACCCGTCTCTTGATGATTGACCACAAGTTCTCAATGGGATTAAGATCTGGGGAGTCTCCAGGCCATGGACCCAAAATCTCTATGTTTTGTTCCCTGAGCCATTTAGTTATCACCTTTGCTTTATGGCAAGGTGCTCCATCATGCTGGAAAAGGCATTGTTGATCGCCAAACTGCTCTTGGAGGGTTGGGAGAAGTTGCTCTTTGGGGACATTCTGGTACCATTCTTTATTCATGGCTATGTTTTTAGGCAAGACTGTGAGAGAGCCGATTCCCTTGGCTGAGAAGCAACCCACACATGAATGGTTTCAGGATGCTTAACAGTTGGCATGAGACAAGACTGGTGGTAGCGCTCACCTTGTCTTCTCCGAATGAGGCGTTTTCCTGATGTCCCAAACAATCGAAAAGGGGATTCATCAGAGAAAATAACTTTACCCCAGTCCTCAGCAGTCCACTGCCTGTACCTTTTGCAGAATATCAGTCTGTCCATGATGTTTTTTCTGGAGATAAGTGGCTTCTTTGCTGCCCTCCTTGAGACCAGGCCTTGCTCCAAGAGTCTCCACCTCACAGTGCGTGCAGATGCACTCACACCTGCCTGCTGCCATTCCTGAGCAAGCTCTGCACTGCTGGTAGCCCGATCCCGCAGCTGAAACACTTTTAAGAGACGGTCCTGGCGCTTGCTGGTCTTTCTTGGGTGCCCTGAAGCCTTTTTGGCAACAATGGAACCTCTCTCCTTTGAAGTTCTTGATGATGCGATAGATTGTTGACTGAGGTGCAATCTTTCTAGCTGCGATACTCTTCCCTGTTAGGCCATTTTTGTGCATTGCAATGATGACTGCACGTGTTTCTTTAGAGATAACCATGGTTAACAGAAGAGAAACAATGATGCCAAGCACCAGCCTCCTTTTAAAGTGTCCAGTGGTGTCATTCTTACTTAATCATGACAGATTGATCTCCAGCCATGTCCTCATCAACACCCACACCTGTGTTACTGGAGCAATCACTGAAAAGAGGTTAGCTGGTCCTTTTAAGGCAGGGCTGCAATGATGTTGAAATGTGTTTTGGGGGATAAAGTTCATTTTCTAGCCAAATATTGACTTTGCAAGTAATTGCTGTTAAGCTGATCACTCTTTATAACATTCTGGAGTATATGCAAATTGCCATTAGAAAAAGTGAAGCAGTAGACTTTGTAAAAATTAATATTTGTGTCATTCTCAAAACTTTTGTCCATGACTGTATTATATAATGTGAGTTATGTTCTTTGTCAAGTACAGTTTAGGGAAACTGAAGTGCATCCTTTGGGACAATAGAGGGCACTTTAGTATACAGTTCCTTTAAATTTGGGGTAAGTGTAGTTTTGTTGTGGGCCACTAGGGGGGCAAACTAGTGGGCTTTCGTAGGTATAGCAATAGGAAGTCCACATAGGGTTAAGTGTAGGAGGGGCTGCCGGGTAGTAAGACAGGAGTTTGTAGGAAGTTAGTTCAGACGAGCCCAGTGTGCCTAATGGCCTCTTTCCACACCATCCGTTTTTTTTGTATCAGGCATAATCCGTTGTTAATACCTGGAAGGGAACCGGATCCGGCGCTGAAATGAAAAAACTGATGCAACATGATCATTTTTTGTGCTGGATCCGACCTGATACTTTTTGAACCGGAAAAATAAGTTTTGCAGCCGGAAAATGCAGGTACGCATGTCCGGACCGAGTAGTAGTAGTAGGAGTAGTATAGTAGTCCCTGATTTCCAGAATCCGGATCAGTCTTTTGACGATTGCACAAAAGACTGATCCGGTTCCATAGACTTCTATTATTTCCGGACGCCTGATGCACCGCTTCAGGCGGCTCCGGAAAAAAAAAACCTTGCAGTCACCGTTGTCAGGCCGCCGGAATGTACATTTCCGCCGGATCCGGACAAAAACGGATGCAAGGCAACGACATCAGGCGCGATCCGGCGCTAATGAAAGTCAATGCTAAAAAAACGCATCCGGTACCGGATCCGTTTTTTTAACAACACGCCGGATCATGCCTGAAGTCAAAAAACGGATGTGTGAAAGAGGCCTAAGTGTACACATGGGCTTAGGCCCAGACAGCCGGCAGCCACGCAATGTTTAAGTGCTGCAGCCCACGTTACTCACGGCCACTGTATACCATATCAGTGGGGCCTATACAGAGAAGATGTGGCATCTTACCGCCTGGCCAATGCTTTTAGGGCAGAAGTTGGCTGGACTAAGGAAATGAAGGGAGCTGGAGCTTCGACGAGTTCGGTACAGACGGGCCCGGATGCTTCACTGGGGGCCACCAGACGTAGTGATTGATGAATTCAGTTCTGAGGCGAAGAAGGCGGAAGAAATGTCATTATAGCAAGGTCAGGCCTGGAGGGAACTGGGGAGCAGTCTAGGATGGTCCGGGTGTGTACTGCACAGAAGTGACAACAAAGCAGGGAGAGATAAGGAAACGAGTGAAACACCTGATGTGCCAACTGTGGATGTAAAGTGTCAAGAGTTACGTAAAGAGAATGTTCAAGTTATCCTGGACTGTGTCTCCATTACTGGGGGTCACCTGAAAGAGGGGCCGTCGTCACCTGGGAAGTGCCCAGGGGAAGCTGAACTTGGAGATGCAGGTATGCCGAAGAGAAGAATCCAGTTTCATGTAGGGAAAGGACTGGACAAAGATGTTGCGGTAATTCAGGTCACGACTACAGTCACATCCCACCCTTACAAAGACACAGCTCCATCCTGCAGTACATCGCTCCTCAACCCCACCAGACACAGTCCATCCTGTAGTACAGTACATCGCTCCTCAACCCCACCAGACACAACTCCATCCTGCAGTACATCGCTCCTCAACCCCACCAGACACAGCTCCATCCTGCAGTACATCGCTCCTCAACCCCACCAGACACAGCTCTATCCTGCAGTACACCGCTCCTCAACCCACCAGACACAGCTCTCTCCTGCAGTACCTCCTCCTCAACCTCACCAGATACAGCTCCATCCTGCAGTACATCACTCCTCAACCCACCAGACACAGCTCCATCCTGCAGTACATCGCTCTCAACCACACCAGACACAGCTCCATCCTGCAGTACATCGCTCCTCAACCCCACCAGACACAGCTCTCTCCTGCAGTATGGATCGCCCGCCAGGGCAGTGGGATACTCGGTACCGGGCCGTGTATTGAAGGGATGTGTCACAGCGGCAGTGACCCGGTCCGTGGCCCTGGGCGTCCAATGAAAGGGGAATTATTTACAGGGGATGTTAGAGTTTGTAGTGTAGGTATTCGAAACGCTATCTGTGGTATCTGGTCAATGGTGACCAGCGCTCCGGTGCAGATCCTCTAGGATAGATGGTGAGATGCAGCAGAGTTGGTACAGTATCCCACAGGTGAGACTATGGGATCCCAGGGCAGGTAGATGTAGTGAAAGGTAGTAATGGTGCTGGGAGATGTAGCTGAGTGCAATGGGTGATGCAGGAAGAAACTGAGAAACAGTCAGTGAGTTGCAGTTTCCAAAGCTTTACTTACAGTTTTGCAGGCAAAGCATCCAGGGCATTGAATACAGATCATACTGGAGTAAGTCGGCCTGAAAGCAGTTTAGGATCCCCTTATTACAGGTGGGATGTGAGGTCTCCTTTCTAGCGCTGTTCTGTGAGGCATTGGCTGCTATAAGCTCCGTCCAATTTCCTCTTGCTCTCCTGTCATGGAAATATATATGTATTCCATATATTCAAAGTATATTCACATATATGTATTCACAGTTCACAGTTAGATAGATCTCACTTGCTAAAAAACCCTGTGCTCACATATTTCTAGGCCAGCTATAATCAGTCGTTTTAAAGAAATCTGGCCTTCATAAGAGGCCTTCGTAAAGGAACAAATGCATGAAGTACAAAAAGTCCTATTAGATATCTGTTGTTTACATTATAGTTATGCAAGACAACTAGGTCACAAGAATATAAACAATAATTCTGCAACTTCAGCTCTTTTAATCATGATTATCATAATTATCATATTTACACTAGAACAGCCAATAATCTAGCAGCTTTTAATTGTATGTTAATTGACTAACCAGCCCCTTTTTGTAAACGTATAAAACCTTGAATGAATAATAAATGTATGTCTTTGACGAACTGTTATACTGACACTTTCGTGTGGACAGTCCTCATTTCGTTCTGAGCGCTCAAAAAGACATTATATAGAGATTTGGACATGGCAAGCAGCAAACACAGGATATTTTTATCCTAATTAAATTTCCATATCACTCCGTCTCTTTTTCAAGTTGAACTTGACTCTCATAACATGCAGCTGTAGCCTGTTTCAGGAACTAATCACTTATGGAGTCTCCGGCTCACATGTGCTGCTGCTTTGTGGAAGAGTCTTAACAGGGACAGAGAACCTGCCGTCCTCTGCCCTCTGGATTCTGCTGCTGGGATTTTACTACACCCTCTCAGCCTCAGACTCCAGGGGTCCGGTCTCCGGCGCTTAGACCTGGGGATGAGCCCTGCTATGGCTTCAGTCCCCCAGCTTGTCTCTCCACATTTTCCCTCTCTCGTTCCCTCAGCTAGACTGCCTAACTCCTCCCCCAGCCAGAATATTCCAGGGAAGCTCCCCTCAAATCAGGTGTTTGAGCTCCCTCTTCTGGTCTGGAGTCAGAAAGGTGTTGTACGCTGTGTTACCTGCAAAGGGATCCTTCTGTGCTTTCAGGCATGACATCACCCTCCCCTGGAGGAAGGCAAGGTCACTGTGGCAACCAAACTCCTGGGGTGCCACAATTACATATCTCCTCAGCCTCACCAGACACAGCTCCATCCTAAAGTACATCGCTCCTCAGCCTCACCAGACACAGCTCCATCCTGCAGTACATTGCTCCTCAACCCAACCAGAAACAGCTCCATCCTGCAGTACATCACTAATCAGCCCCATCAGACACAGCTCCATCCTGCAGTACATCGCTCCTCAACCCCACCAGACACAGCTCCATCCTGCAGTACATCGCTCCTCAACCCCACCAGACACAGCTCCATCCTGCAGTACATCGCTCCTCAACCCCACCAGACACAGCTCCATCTTACAGTACATCGCTCCTCAACCCCACCGGACACAGCTCCATCCTACAGTACATAACTCCTCAGTCCCATCGGACACAGCTCTATCCTGCAGTACATCGCTCCTCAACCCCACCAGACACAGCTCTATCCTGCAGTACATCGCTCCTCAACCCCACCAGACACAGCTCCATCCTGTAGTACATCTCTCCTCAACCCCACCAGACACAGCTCCATCCTTCAGTACATCGCTCCTCAACCCCACCAGACACAGCTCCATCTTACAGTACATCGCTCCTCAACCCCACCAGACACAGCTCCATCCTACAGTACATCGATCCTCAACCCCACCAGACACAGCTCCATCCTTCAGTACATCGCTCCTCAACCCCACCAGACACAGCTCCATCCTTCAGTATATCGCTCCTCAACCCCACCAGACACAGCTCCATCTTACAGTACATCGCTCCTCAACCCCACCAGACACAGCTCCATCCTTCAGTTCATCGCTCCTCAACCCCACCAGACACAGCTCCATCCTTCAGTACATCGCTCCTCAACCCACCAGACACAGCTCCATCCTTCAGTATATCGCTCCTCAACCCCACCAGACACAGCTCCATCTTACAGTACATCGCTCCTCAACCCCACCAGACACAGCTCCATCCTTCAGTTCATCGCTCCTCAACCCCACCAGACACAGCTCCATCTTACAGTACATCACTCCTCAACCCCACCAGACACAGCTCCATCCTTCAGTACATTGCTCCTCAACCCACCAGACACAGCTCCATCCTTCAGTACATCGCTCCTCAACCCCACCAGACACAGCTCCATCCTTCAGTATATCGCTCCTCAACCCCACCAGACACAGCTCCATCTTACAGTACATCGCTCCTCAAACCCACCAGACACAGCTCCATCCTTCAGTTCATCGCTCCTCAACCCCACCAGACACAGCTCCATCCTTCAGTACATCGCTCCTCAACCCCACCAGACACAGCTCCATCTTACAGTACATCACTCCTCAACCCCACCAGACACAGCTCCATCCTTCAGTACATTGCTCCTCAACCCCACCAGACACAGCTCCATCCTTCAGTACATCGCTCCTCAACCCCACCAGACACAGCTCCATCCTTCAGTACATCGCTCCTCAGCCCCATCGGACACAGCACCATCCTGCAGTACATCACTCCTCAGTCCCACTAGACAGAGCTCCATCCTTCAGTACATCGCTCCTCAACCCCACCAGACACAGCTCCATCCTGCAGTACATCACTCCTCAGTCCAATTGGACACAGCTCCATCCTTCAGTACATCGCTCCTCAGCCCTTCAGAGTCCAGCACTCCTCTCCGGTGGGTAGGAAGAAGGGTCTTCAGCAGACAGGCACACTATGCTGTTATGTGAGTGTGGCTGCAGATTTGGTGGTACAGTGATGCTACAACCCTTGGCAACCAGCAGCTTTAAACAATCATTATTCTAGTAATAGTTTATGGCCGCACAGTCAAGTGCCCGGTTACACATTGTGAAGCAGCAGCAGGTGATTTAAAGATACACACTGGTAAAGCCCCTGGCAGTCAGGCTGGCCCTGAACAGTTACTAGGGGACTGTCCACGGGTGGTCTGCCTCTTAGCTCACCCTGGACAGAGGGGTCTGGGGGAGGACAGAGGAGTATAAAGGAGAAGGGAGAATGAGGATATGAAGAAGGGGATATAGGAATTTGGGGGAGCAAAAAGGTATCTGAAGGAGGGGACAAAGGAGTCTGGAAGATGGAAATAAAGGAGTCCGCAGGAGGACAGAGGAAATCTGAAAAGGGAGGACAGAGGAGTCTGGAGAGGAGGAAAAAGGAGTATGGTGGGAAGAGGACATGGGAGTCTGGAGGTGGAAGATGGTGCTGTCTAGAGGAGAAAACATGGCTAAAGTGAGACAGACATGTCTGGATTATGGTACCAAAACAGTTTTAGAGATGGTCAAAGACAGAGGAGTCAGAAAAATATTGAGAAGATAAGAGTCCTAGGTCAGAGTCAGTCCTAAATTCTAAAAAAATAACAATTTTGCATTGTGAACAGTTTTGCTTACCTCTTAAATGGTTTCTCTACTAAGGATAACCTACAACTTAGCTAGGACCTTTGACTTTGAGATAAGTTTCATTTGAAGCAGAAAAGATGAAACCGTGAGTCTATATTATGGATTTTACTACTTTGCCCCGAGACCTCACAATCTTCCATTCTTATGTCTATCCTTAGGTTTTGTAGAAACGATCACCATCTCTACTGCTCAACCACAAGTGACCGGATATGAAAATGGCTCCAATGTCCTGACCGTTTCCTACCAAACATCAAAAAAGACAGACTGGCTCCAAATTAGATGGAACATCATCCACCCAAAAGACAAGCATTTGATCCTTTGCACCATACGATCGGGAAATCTCTCCAGCTCTAAAATGTTCCCAGAAAATGGATATGAAAGTCGGATGACTATTGATCCGGAGAGCGGTTCACTGATTATTAAACACTTGAAGATGGAGGATAGCGGAGTATACAACGTGTCTGTTCTGGATAATGAACATGAAAAGTGGACTCTGATCAATGTCACCGTCTTACCTGCCCAAACTGAGGGTAAGTCCTAAGACTAGGACATGCTGGTGTCCTGCTCCTGGATTCGATCCATTGAGGTTGTGTTTCGTGGTCTTCTTCTCTTTCTGCTGAGCTGCAGGAGACACTTTGTCTCTGGGTGTTTGGTCTCTGCTTTTCTGGCTGCAGTATTCATAGCTTAACATGAATGTTTTCATTTGTCCACCTTTCACCTTTTGGGTGCAGCTTTATATTCTGTCCCCCTGATGGCGTTTCCTGCTGGTGATAGATGTATTTGGATGTTCTTACATTCTATTGATGTTTGGAGCCAGTCTGTGAGATTCCTGCTAAGGGTTTTCACTTTGCTGTATCTTTGCTATACTTTGTACCCATCTTCTGTTTATCTTTTGGAAGTTTCAGTATATTTGTTAACAGAACTTGCTTTATTCTTTGTTTGGTATTTCATTATTTATTTTACTCACTTTGGGATCTTTCTGTGTTCAGCACTAGGGATGAGCACTAGAGTTGAGCGAAATAGGTCGGTCAGATTCAAAAGTCGCCGATTTTAGCCAAAGTCAGGTTTCGTTGGCCGAAACCCGACCATAGCGTGAAGTCGGCCGAGCGGTTGTCGACCCGAGCGCCCAAGTCTGATTTCCCCGAATGCTTGCAGGTGCCTTTTTTTCACCAATGAGCAAGGACGTACACTGTGGGCAACGAGATGACATGTGCAGCGGTGCCGCGCGGCTTTGAGCGGCGCGGGATTCAAATCCCCCACCAAAGTCGCGCCGGCACTGCTCATTGGCTGAGCCGCCCGCTAGCTCTGCCAATGAGCAGTGCCGCATCGATTTGGCGGGGGATTTGAATCCCGCGTCACTCATTGGCTGAGCCGGCGGGCGGCTCAGCCAATGAGCAGTGCCGGCGCGGCATCGCTCCTTGGCTGAGCCGCCTGCCGGCTCTGAAAATGGGCACTGTAGGTGTGTTTACTGTCCTCCTCTCCCTGCCGACTTTTATTCCCCATTGACTTGCATTGAGGTCGGATTTTCGACTCTGACCAGACCATTTCCGTTAGTCGGCCGACTTCGTTCGACTCGACTTTTGAGGAAGTCGGGTTTCACAAAATCCGACTCGACCCGAAAAAAGGCAAAGTCGCTCATCTCTAATGAGCACACATGCTCGGTGATACACAGATATCACTCGAGTATCTGGGTGCTCAGATGTACTCAGCCCTTGATGAGAATTTGCTGGTGCTTAGATCTGAAGAGTAAACCTGCCAGTCACTGTAATGAGGTAGTCATCTTGGTAGTAGCATTACTGTGATTAGCCTCACAGAGGTTATAAAAGGACAGGCGCCGCTATGCTCGGCACACTGACGCCATTACACAGCTCAGGGACAGTTATGATTGGACGGAGAGAGCAGTCATCCAGGCCTGTGTGTGTACAGTATAACTAATGAGAGTACAGTATGGCCGGACTGGGCCGCAGGCCGTAAAAGGGAGACCAGCATGACTAAGTTGAGAGGACCTAGGATGAGCTGGGGAGGGTTACTGGTCAGGGTGAATAAGGGGTTAAGGGAGCTAAAAGATAGGAAGGGGTTAGTTAGGTCACATGGTAAAAAGGTGGGGACAATAGGCGGAGCAGGAGGGGGACTATAAAATAGATGGTCACCAGTGAGGTGCAACCATTTTAGGTGCCCCTATTACACCCATGACAAGCACAGTCACGAATATGGAGGTCGACGCGATTCTGCAGCAATTGAGGCAGGCTGCGGACTCTAGGGGTGCTGGCAGGCTGCAGGCATCCATACAGGGCCTGCTATAAGGTAGGGAGGCGAGTTAGCGCTCATGCCTGGTGACAGGCGCCGGCCTCGGAGGACTAGGCCTCCAGAGCGCCTTAGCCCCGAGACGACCCTCGGGTCCAGTGCCGCATGCGGAGCCCCTCTAGGGACCCTCCGTCTGAGAGCGCGGCTTGCAGGCCGGGGTCGCATTCTGCCAGAGTCGGGATGAATCCACTCACCCGGCAGGACCTGCAGCGTGGGGAGGCATCGGCTTCCTCATCCTCTGCGACCGGTGGAGGGCGGAGGATCGGGCCCTGGGACGGCGGGAGCGCAGCCGGAGTCGGGCCCCGCTCGGACAGGAATCGAGGCAGGCGGCACGGAGGCCTACAAGCCGGGCAATCTCCCGGAAGTCGCGTCGACTCTGCCCACAAGCCGGCGGCGACAAATTAAAAAATCGCTAGGGGCGAAGCAGGGCTCCAGCATGTGCGGTCTGCCACCCAGCACAGCGGTGGGACCGGGACTCATCAGGGGCAAGTAGCACACGAAGTGGCTGGTGAGTGCGAGCGCTATAGCCCTCTTCACTCGCCGGCTGCTGCCGGCGGTCTGGTTAGCAGCGTGCAGGCTCACGGGTGCGGAGACTCCTGGGACAGGGGAGATGGGGGGTCAAGTGGGGCGGGCCCCAGTGGGGTTTTAGGGCCACAAAGGGGGGCAGGCACACATGTGAGCCACGGGCAGTGTTCAGCTGGCCCTTGCATGGCGCCTGCACAGCATGCCCAACGTCAGAACAGCGCTTCTGCAAGCAGCACAGCGGACCAGTCTGTCCGGCAGTATGGGCCCACAACTGACACAGGCGCGCAGGATGACGGGGAGCCTGGCGGGGATCTTCTGGATGCAGGATCTGCGGCTGCTGGGCTCACAGCTCCCAGGCAGTCAGGTGAGAGCAGAGCGCGAATTAATGCACAACCGGCGCCAGCGTCTGATTTGGGTGTGAATGGGGGTGTAATAGCGGGGGGCGCTGGGGCTGGTATTGGCGTAATGCTGCGGGGCTTGAGTGAATTGTGGAGAAGGTGGGAATCGAGGGTAGGCCAGGGTGAGGCTTCACCAGTGCAGGCGTGGTTGGGCAGCCTGGGGTCTGGTATCAGGGAAGGTAGCGGGTCCGCGGGTACATCCAACTCGGCGTTAGTCAATGCCCGGGACCTCAGGGAATGTAGCCGTGTCGACAGCGTCAGAAGGTGGGGCAAAGGAGCAAGGGCCCCAATTAAATGATGGGAAGGACGATACACCGAGGCTGAACGATGCAGCAAAAGGCGAGGTGTACGTCTGTTTTGAGGGACCACTGGGGCTGCGTTTAAAGCAAGATGTGAGGGACAGGATTTGGAAAGGGGAGTATATAGACATATTTTCATTGCTTCCCCTTGAACGTTTTAATCTGGATAGGATCAGGAAGGACGAATCAAAAAAAGAGGATATAAAAGAGGTATAAAAAAGGGGGCTGTTAAATAAGGATGTGAGTCTGTACGAGGATAGGGTAGAGATTTTCATTCGGTCGCCCAAAACTGACACGGAAGGGAAGGGTTGTTCGGTAATATTATTTGAAGTAAAAGGGTCACCTCTATGCCCAGTTAGTAATATGAAGAGATTTTCAAAGAATGGGGGTCTCGAGTCCAATCCATTGTTGATACATGAAGACGGGTCATTTTTATCCCGTTTCCAATTTGTGACAATTTTTAAACGGTGTCTAGAAAGGAGGGGCATTTCACCAGAGAGTTACAGTGGGCACTCATTTCACATCGGGGCGGCGACTGTGGCAACCAGACGGGGTTTGGGGGATGAGGTGGTAAAACGGATTGGGCGGTGGGAATCGGAGAGATTCCGTTCTTACGTGCGACCGGCCTTGGTATAATTTGCACCACTCCTTGTCATAATTCTTTCCATCAATCCTGTTTTTTCTCCGGCTGTTTTTTAACAGTATAACGGCTTGAAATGTGTGGTATCTTTCTGTTTATTTTTAATTTCAGAGCCAAGGCAACTTCTGTCATGGATAATGGGGCACTCCTTTGTCTTCTGGGCGACACTTAGGGCAGCGGTTCGTCCGGATGGGCGGCAGTTAGGTGTACTGAGGACCCAGATGGTTTTGCGGTGGATTGGAAAAAGGGGTATTACGTGGAATCGTTTGTTGCCGGAGTTCCACAAGTTCGTTCGCTTAAACCGTGCACCGGATGTTTTAGTCATACACCTAGGCGGAAACAATTTAGAAAAGCGGCCATGTAGGGAACTAATCAGAGATATCAAGTTCGACATGTTGCGCCTATGGTCCATGTTCACCAGGCTGTTAGTGGTCTGGTCGGATGTTATCCCAAGGAAGGTATGGTACGGGATAGATCAGTCCAGGGGATAAATAGGGCACGAGTCAAATTGAACAGGGCAGTATCCCGCTTCATGGTGAGGAACGGGACAATTGTGGTACGACACTGGGATCTGGAGTCAGGGGAGGTAGAATTCTGGACGAAGGATGGGGTCCACTTGAACGCGGTGGGCTTGGATATGTGGAGCCTAGCCATACAAGAAGGCATTGACAATGTACAATGCAGTTAAAACAAAACAGGGTTAAAGGTGAAAAACTTACATGGCACTTAGATTATGGCCGGCTGGGGGAGGAGCCACACGTCATAGTTCATTTGGAGATTCTTCAGTCAAGTCATCTCCAGCTAGATCTGGGAGGGGGAAGCTAGTTGGAAAACTTATACCCCTGGCTTGTGACCTCACAAAAGAGGATGGTTTTCTGGCCACCTCCCAGAGCTCGAAGTTACAGTTTTAAGCTCTGGAAATTTATAATGCCCATACCTCAACTTGGGGACTGAGCAGAATAACGGTAGATCTATCAGTGATCTTATTCTGAAATGACTGTTCAAATGAGCCCAAACTCGGGTGAGATAGTCCATGGTGCACCAGAATTCCATTTCTCGGGTTCTGTTGGAGTTACGGGTTCACCAGTACCACGGGAATGACGCCTGATGGACGCATGATTCAGAACAGTAGCTTTCGTGTCTCTAACATAAGCTCCCTGCAAGTTATGACCAAAATAATGAATTCCCATGATAGCTATGGGACCATCCCGCAGGGTTTGGAGACAAAGAAATTCCTGAGGTGGGGGGCGAAAGCAAGGAGTGAGCTAGAGGGAGAGAGAAGGAGGGGGTGGTTTTGCTCTGTGCTGGCAAAACACGATGGGGGTCGTAGTCCTCTTTGTGGAAAGTTCTAGAACAGCACAAGGAATGGAGCTCCCATTCCAGGATATCATGACACCTCCCCCTCTTAGAGTGCGCTAAGGAGGCATGACCTGTCAGTAATCCGCCATGCACACCTCGGCGGGTTCGTCTGGGTAGTGGACCTTGCTCATGCCCATCTGGCATTTTCCCGGCTTGATGGTCAGACCGGCCTGGTGAATACGCTTGAGCACCTCCTGGAGATGCTGAAGGTGTTCCTCCCAGGTGGAACTGAAGACGGCAATGTCGTCCAGGTACACCACAGCGTACTTCTCCAGTCCCTGAAGCAGGTGGTTGACATCTGCTGAAAAGTGGCAGGGGCATTCTTCATGCCGAAAGGCATGACCGTGGCCTCGTACAGTCCAAAAGGGGTGATTAAGGCGGATTTCTCCTGCGCCGCAGGGCTCAGGGGAATCTGCCAGTATCCCCGGCTTAAATCCTTGATGGATATGTACTTAGCATTCGCCAACCGCTCCAGCAAATCCTCGATGCGTGGCATTGGGTGAGCATCAGAGGTAGTGATGGCGTTGAGCCCCCTGTAGTCCACGCAGAACCGGGTGGTCCGATCCTTTTTAGGCACAAAAACTACAGGTGAGGCCCACATGCTTTTGGACAGTCGGATCACCCCCAGCTGCAACATCTCATCGATCTCCTGGCGCATAATTTGTTGCACCTCCTCAGAGATCCAATAAGGTGTCCGCCGTAGTGGGGCGTGATCCCCGGTGTCCACCTCGTGGACTGCCAACTTCGTCCATCCGGGTCAGTTGGAGAACACGGCCCGGAAGGGTTCCAGTGTGGCCAGCAACTGCGACCGCTGGGGAACGGTTAGCGAGGCATTTACCTCCATGTCCTCAATGGACCCATCGTCCTTGGCTTGGGCCAGCATGTCCAGGAGGGGGTCTTCCTCCCCGTCCTCTGCAGGTTGCAGACCGGTAGGACGCAGGCTTCACGTTCGTGATGGGCCTTCATCATGTTGACGTGAAAGGCCTTGCGCCTACCCCGAGTGTGGTCAAGCGTGACCACGTAGGTGCCTGGGTTGAGCTGTTGGTGCACGACGTACGGGCCTTCCCAGGCTGCCTGAAGCTTATCCTTTGGTACGGGGACCAGCACCCACACCTTTTGACCCACCTGGTAGGTCCGCACCCAGGTGTTCTGGTCGTACCAGTGCTTCTGATCAGCCTGAGCCTGCGTCATGTTGTCATGCACTAACTGCGTCAAGGTCTGCATCTTGTCGCGGAAGCGCATGACATAATCCACGATGGACACTGCCGTGAGGTTTGGCTCATCTTCCCAGGATTCTCTTATCAACCCAATGGGTCCCCGGACTCACCTGCTATACAGGAGCTCGAATGCGGAGAACCCCATAGAGGCCTGCGGGACTTCTCTGTAGGCAAATAGCAGGTGTGGGAGGTACCGCTCCCAATCGCGTCCTTGGGTCTCAACCAGCATGCGGAGCATCTGTTTGAGGGTACCATTAAAGCGCTCACACAAACCATTGGTCTGTGGGTGATAAGCACTCCATACCATACGCGTCACCTGCATTTTCCTGCTGAGAGCCTCCATTAGGCGAGACATAAATTGGGTCCCTCGATCGGTAAGCATCTCCCTGGGAAATCCTACCCGTGAAAAGATGGTCACCAGTGCATCCGCCACCTTATCTGCCCTAGTTGAGGACAGAGCTACTGCCTCCGGGTACCGGGTAGCGTAGTCTACCACAGTAAGGATGTATCGCTTTCCAGAGCTGCTGGGGACGGCCAGCGGGCCCACAATGTCCACTGCGATCCTCTGGAAAGGCTCCTCTATCACTGGCAACGGGATCAGGGGAGCCTTAAGAGCAGGCCCCGCCTTCCCCACTTATGGACAGGTGATACAGGAGCGGCAGTAGTTAGTCACATCTGTCCCCATCTTGGGCCAATAGAAGTGTTGAGACAGCCGTGACTTAGTTTTGCTGATCCCCAAGTGTCCAGCGAGTGGAATCTCATGGGCAATCCGCAACTCACCTCGGAACTGGTGCGGAACGACCAGCTGTTTTTCCCTCAACCACTCCTTTTGGGAATCTCCGGGTACTGTCTCCCGGTACAACCTTCCTCGTTCCCAGAACACCCTCTCCTTATCAGTCACGGAGGTGGGCGTCTCGGCGAGGTGCCTCAAGTTCTCCAGGCTCGCATCTGAGTGCAGAGCGGCCTGGAACTCCTGGCTGGAGGCAGCCAGAAGTGACGTCAGGGTTCCTTCCTCACTGGGACCCTCTGGGACCGGCTCTGGGTCCACCTCTGGTTCAGTCTCTCCTGTAGCGGAGGAGGGTCCAGATGGCAGGGCGCTACCTGCGATCCGGGCACTCTGACTGCGGGTGACAGCAGCTACATATGCAGTCGCGCTGGGGATTTCTACAGACCCATCAGCCTGCGCTGCTATGGGCTCTACCTCCCCATCCACCCCCAACACTTCAGGAGCAGTGCTACTTATGGGCCAGTTACCTTCCTCGGTGGCACTGGTCGGTGTCATGGCGTCACCTTTCTCACGGTTCCCATGCACCTCCCCATTTCCTTGAGCACTGTCGCTTGCTCCTGCTAGGGGTTCCTCAGCAGTCTCACTCCGCAGAGCAACGTGGCTGAACGCTCCTGTACCTGTGGACACATCTACCACTTCAGAGAAAGGGTTAACAGGTTCAGATGGCACAGATACATCACTATCAGCATCATTCCTAGGGAAAGAAAGGTCATCAGTTGCATCATCACTTAGCAAAGCATTGGCAGGTAACACATTCAGTTTCCCATCATCATCAACATCATCATCATGGTTAACGTTAACCTTATTACCAGATTGGGGAGGGGTGTCATGGACATAGTACGCGACCATCCTCCCCAGATCAGTCCCCAATAAAACATCACTGGGCAGGTTTTCGGACACCCCCACTTCCTTCACCCCGCTTCTGGCACCCCAGTCAATGAAAACCTGGGCCATCGGCAAGGGGCAGCGGACGCCCCCAATCCCGGTGACAGTTAGGATTTTCCCCGGAATCAACTGTTCAGGGGCCACCAGTTCGGGTCGGATGAGGGTTCGTTCAGCCCCGGTGTCCTTGAGGCCTGTAGCAAGACGGGCCCCCACGCGGACGGGCTGCACGTTGTCATCAACCCTCCCCACCACACCAGCCACCAAAAGAACAGAGGCGTTGGGCCCAGAGGCCTTGGCTGGGGGGTTCTTCTGCCTCTCCGGACAGGTTGCGCTGATGTGTCCAGTCCGTTTACAGGAGAAACACTGGCGGGGGTCTGATGTAGGCCTGGCGCTGGCAAAGGGGATAGTGCCTCCAGAGGGATGGCTGGCAGGGGCACTGGGGTTGGTTGCAGGCTTACCCCCTCTCCAGCTGGCAGTGACTGGCTTCCGCACCTCGGGTTTCCGGTTGGCCTTATAGCTGTCGGCGATCCGCGCTGTTTTGACCGCATCCTCTGGTTCTCGGTCCAGGATGAACTGTCGGACCTCAGCTGGGCACAGATGCAGGAACTGGTCTTTGATCATCAGGTCCCTCAGCTTCTCAAAGGTGTGTTAACTGACGGTCCATGGATCCACTGGTCAAAGTGGGTCCGGAGTCCTTGCACCACATCGGTATAACTGTCGTGTGGGCCACGTTGGAAGTTCCTGAACTTCTTTCAGTATACCTCAGGGGTTAGCAGGTACTTGGCGATCAGGGCCTGCTTGATGGCCTCATAGTCGCCATCTTGGCCTGGCGGGAGTGAAGCAAACGCCTCCAGAGCTTTGCCCTTTAGCCTGGGGGTCAAGTACCTTGCCCATTGGTCCTCAGGCAGCTGGTACTGTCTGCAGACTTTCTCAAAGGCCCGCAGAAAAGTGTCCAAGTCTCTGTCCTTTTCCATCACGGGAAAGTGCTCTGGCCGGGGCTTCGGCCTCTGAGCACTGCTGGGCTCACCGCTCCGGGCTGTGGGGAGTATCCCCCCTCGCTGGACCATCTCCAGCTCATGGGCACTCTGCGCTTGGGCCTCCCTCTCAGCTTGGGCCCTCTCAGCCTCTCGCTGGGCTCTCTCAGCCTCTCGCTGGGCTCTCTCAGCCTCCCGCTGGGCTTGGCGCTCAGCTTGCTGGTTGGCCTCTCACTGGGCTTGGCGCTCGGCTCGCTGGTCGGCTCTCTCTTGAGCTTGCTGGATCAGCTGCAGACGTCTGTCCTGGTCGTCTGTGGGGAGTTGATCCAAGGCTGCCTGCAGGTAAGGGTCCAACCCGCCCTGGGTGTAAGCATTCAGGGGTTGGGCCTCTGCTCCTGCGCCCTCCTCGCTCTCAGCGTGGTCCTGTGCCAGCAGGGCCTGGATCAGTTGATTTTTGGTTTGGCCCGTAGGGTCAAGGCCTCGGTACGTGCATATTCCAGCAAGAGTTTCCCTTTTCTGCTGTGTGTACCAACTCTCTCCTCTTGTAGCCATGATTGCTAAATAAAAGATAGGATAGAAAACAAAGAGGAAGGGAGGGGTAATCGCAAGTACACACAATTGTCTCAGGACTAGTAAACACTGAGTCTGTTCTCCAAAACTTTTGCTGCAGGGTCCCTGGAAGAACCGTGCAAGTTTTTTAGTGAGAGGAATGATTGCTCAGACCAGATCACTAATGCTCTATAATCCCACCGCTACCACCAATGGGATGAATGGCACACGGACAGCCACACGGTAGCCCGGGGTATCACGGCTTGTGATCCCACTGCTGCCACCAATGTGATGAACGCGGCACACACACGATGGCTGCTGCCATCAAACCCAACGTGTCAGGATTAATCTGCTGGGCTTTATAATTATCCCACTTCCACTTAGGAACTATTAGTAGCGTAGTTACTTCAGGCACGTGCTAATTCATTTATAGAGCAGGAGAACCAAACTAATAATTTTATACGTTTATTCCTAAAATGCAGGCAGTGTTTATACAGTATAAAAAGATGTAACAAGCTGAGACAATACAATTATGTACAATGCAGTTAAAACAAAACAGGGTTAAAGGTGAAAGACTTACATGTCACTTAGATTATGGCCGGCTGGGGGAGGAGCCACACGTCATAGTTCATTTGGAGATTCTTCAGTCAAGTCATCTCCAGCTAGATCTGGGAGGGGGAAGCTAGTTGGAAAACTTATACCCCTGGCTTGTGACCTCACAAAAGAGGATGGTTTTCTGGCCACCTCCCAGAGCTCGAAGTTACAGTTTTAAGCTCTGGAAATTTATAATGCCCATACCTCAGCTTGGGGACTGAGCAGAATAACGGCAGATCTATCAGTGATCTTATTCTGAAATGACTGTTCAAATGAGCCCAAACTCGGGTGAGATAGTTCATGGTGCACCAGAGAATTCCATTTCTTGAGTTCTGTTGGAGTTATGGGTTCACCAGTACCACAGGAACGACGCCTGATGGACGCATGATTCAGAGCAGTAGCTTTCGTGTCTCTAACATAAGCTCCCTGCGAGTTATGACCAAAATAATGAATTCCCATGATAGCTATGGGACCATCCCGCAGGGTTTGGAGACAAAGAAATTCCTGAGGTGGGGGCGAAAGCAAGGAGTGAGCTAGAGGGAGAGAGAAGGAGGGGGGTGGTTTTGCTCTGTGCTGGCAAAACACGATGGGGGTCGTAGTCAACTTTGTGGAAAGTTCTAGAACAGCACAATGAATGGAGCTCCTATTCCACGGTATCATCACAGTAGATACTGGTGCTGATGCAGAACCATCATACTAACAGTCCTCCTAAAGGCTAATCCTGTGTTTGCTGTTTGTATTACATACATTCTGCATTTAGGCTAGAGACAGTTACAGGGGCAGGGAGTGCGGCAGAATACAGTCTCTAGGCAGGGCTTAGGGCTTAGCAGTCTGTTGCTAAATATATAGCTGCTGCACATGACCACATATTTTTTTTTGTTATAAAATTTACTATATTGTCATCCATACAGTTTAACATGCTCAGTGTTACATTCAGGTGGTATATAAAACTCCAAAAAAAGGTTTTTTGTTTTTTTTCTGGATTCAATTAGTCAACCATACAGTTCAACGTGGTTAGTGTAAAATCATGATGGTTTAACCCTTAGTTAACGGGCCATTTTTTTTAAATTTGAGCAGTGTTCCTTTATGTACTAATAACTCTGGAACGCGTCAACATATCTCACTGATTTTGAGAATGTTTTTTGGTGACACATTATACTTTATGGTAATGATAAATTTAGGCTGATATGTTTTGCATTTATTTATAAAAATATCAGAAATTTTACAAATTTTCAAACTTTGATTATCCCAGATAGTCATACCACAGAAAAACATTAATAAATAACATTTCCCTCGTGTTTGCTTTACATCAGCGCCATTTGTAAAATGTCTTATTTTGTTAGCATTTTACAAGCTTGATAAATGTAGCTGCAATTTTTCATTTTTTCAAGGAAATTTACATAACATATTTTTTTAGGGACCTGTTCAGTTTTGAAGTGACTTTGGGGGTCCTATATATTGGGAAACCTCCAAAAGTGAATCCATTTTAAAAACCGAACCCCTTAGCGTATTAAAAATTGATTTCGGGTACTTCATTAAACCTTCAAGTGCTTTTCAGGAATTAATGCAAAGTGACATGACAGGAACAAAAAAGTTTTTTTACCACCTAAATTTTGATAACTTTTGAACAGGCCGATAAAGTCGGAAGACTCTAAGGCCGTTTTTTGGCCATGAATTGCCACGGCAAACATCAGGACCACACAATCATGATCTCAGGGTGCCGATGGGTTTAAAGAGCAAGCCCCCACACTCTGTTAACCATCTACATGCCATAGTCACTATTGACAGCAGCATTTAAGGGGCTAAACGGCCATAGTCAGTTCCAACACCGAACCCGGCTGATGCAGCAAGTTGTCAGCTATAGTGGACAGCCGACAGCTGCTGGATTGTGTCCTGTATGGGAATGTTATCCTCTTACATTGCAGGTCAGTAAAAAGACGTATTCGTGGTCACTGAGGGGTTAAAATTTGTAAAAAAAAACACTTGGCCTGCTACAATTGACCAATTTTTTTGGTTCCAAAAATTGAATATTGTCATCCATACAACCTGCTTTGTGTAAAATTATGGGGGTTTAAATAAAAAACAAACAAACACTTGGCTGACTACATCATTAAAAAATGTAGTTTCAATTAACCCCTTAACGACCGCCGATACGCCTCTTAACGGCGGTAGTTAAGGGTACTTAAACCACAGCGCCGTTAATTAACGGCATTGTGGAAAAAGTATATAGCACCCCCAAGAGTTGGATTTTCTCCGGGGTCTCGGCTGCCGGGGGTAGACCCCAGAGAACATGATTCGGGTTGGGTTTTACCGACCCCGGTTTTGCGATCGCTGTTATTAACCATATAACGGCGACTGCAAAAAAAAAAAGCAGCGATTCTGCTTTCACTTTCTCTCTCGTCTGATGTGATCACACATCAGAGGGGAGAGAAATAGGGTCCCCGATCCCCCCTGGTACTTCCTGGTGTCCCCGAACCCTTCTGCCTCCTCCGCTGGGCGCCACCATCTTGGACCAGGAAGAAAATGGCGGGCGCATGCGCAGTGCCCCCGCCGAATCTGCCGGCCGATTCCATTCATTCAATGTACATTTTGATCACTGTGATAAACCCTATCACAGTGATCAAAATAAAAAATAGTAAATAACCCCGCCCCTTTTATCATCCCCTTAGGGAAATATAATGAAATAAAGAAAATATATTTATTTTCATTTTTCCATTAGGTTTAGGGTTAGAGTTAGGGTTAGGGTTGGGATTAGGGTTAGGGGTGTGTTGGGGTTAGGGTTGTGGTTAGGGGTGTGTTGGGGTTAGGGTTGGAGCTAGAATTGAGGGGTTTCCACTATTTAGGCACATCAGGGGCTCTCCAAATGCAACATGGCGCCACCATTGATTCCAGCCAATTTTGCATTCAAAAAGTCAGATGGCGCTCCCTCCCTTCCGAGCTCTGCCGTGCACCCAAAGAGTGGTTTACCCCAACATATGGGGTATCAGCGTACTCATGACAAATTGCACACCAATTTTGGGGTTCTAATTTCTCCTGTTACCCTTGGGAAAATAAAAAATAGCGGGCTAAAAAATCATTTTTGAGGTAAAAAATGATTTTTTATTTTCACGGCTCTGCGTTTATAAACTTCTGTGAAGCACTTGGGGGTTCAAAGTGCTCACTACACATCTAGATAATCTCCTTGGGGGGTCTAGTTCCCAAAATGAGGTCACTTGTGGGGAGTTTCTACTGTTTAGGCACATCAGGGGCTCTCCAAATGCAACATGATGCCCGCAGAACATTCCATCAAAGTCTGCATTACAAAATGGCGCTCCTTCCCTTCCAAGCTCTCCCATGCGCCCAAACAGTGGTTCCAGCCCACATATGGGGTATCAGCGTACTCAGGAAAAATTGCACAATAACGCTTGGGGTCCAATTTCTCCTGCTACCCTTGGAAAAACAAAAAAAATAGCGGGCTAAAAAATCATTTTTGAGGAAAAAAATTATTTTTTATTTTCAGGGCTCTACGTTATAAACTTCTGTGAAGCACTTGGAGGTTCAAAGTGCTCACCACAAATCTAGATAAGTTCCTTAAGGGGTCTAGTTTCCAAAATGGGGTCACTTGTTGGGGGTTTCCACTGTTTAGGCACATCAGGTGCTCTCCAAACGCGACATGGCGTCCAGCCAATTCTGCGTTGAAAAAGTCAAACGGCGCTCCTTCCCTTGCGAGCTCTTCTGTGCGCCCAAAAAGTGGTTTACCCCCACATATGGGGAATCGGCGTATTCAGGAGAATATTCACAACAAATTTTGTGGTTCATTTTCTCTTTTAACACTTGTGAAAATAAAAAAATTGGTTCTGAAATAAATTTTTTGCAAAAAAGTTAAATGTTAATTTTTTCCTTCCACATTGCTTCAGTTCCTGTGAAGCACCTGAAGGGTTAATAAACTTCTTGAATGTGGTTTTGAGCACCATCAGGGGTGCAGTTTTTAGAATGGTGTCACTTTTGGGTATTTTCTGCCATATAGACCCCTCAAAGTGACTTCAAATGTGAGGTGGTCCCTAAAAAAAAATGGTGTTGTAAAAATGAGAATTCGCTGGTCAACTTTTAACCCTGATAACTTCCTAACGAAAAAAAAATTTGTTTACAAAATTGTGCTGATGTAAAGTAGACATGTGGGAAATGTTATTTATTAAGAAATTTGTGTGACGTAAAAATTTTAAGTTTGAAAATTGCTAAATTTTCAAAATTTTCGCCATTTTTTTTTTTTTTATAAATAAACACAAGTTATCGAAGAAATTAACCACTGGCGTGAAGTACAATATGTCACGAGAAAACAGTCTCAGAATCAGCGGGATTCGTTAAAGCGTTCCAGAGTTATAACCTCATAAAGAGACAGTGGTCAGAATTGTAAAAATTGGCCCGGTCATTAAGCTACAAAATGGCTCTGTCACTAAGGGGTTAATAGAGGAAACTTGATTTCCAGAGAGCTAGCAAATAGAAAATGTGTAAGGCGTGCTGTAAGGGATGGGGAAGGGCTGGTGATGCACGCAGACGCCGAGCACGTGGGGCAGGTGCGCAAGGAGCACAAGAAACATGCCAATCCACAACACATAGGTTCATGTCCCACTTTGCAGGGAGGCACGGCCAAGAGGAGAATTAATAGCTGTCTACAAATATCTGAAGGGCTGTCACATTGTAGAGAAGCAATGGAAAGAAACTGAATGGGAGGAGACACAGATTAGATATTAGAAGAAACTTTTTGACAGTTAGGGTGATCAATGAGTGGAACAGGCTGCCACGAGAGGTGGTGAGTTCTCCTTCAATGGAAGTCTTCACACAGAGGCTGGATAGACATCTGTCTGGGATGATTTAGAGAATCTTGCTTTGAACCGGGGGTTGAACCAGATGACCCAGGAGGTCCCTTCCAACTCTAACATTCTATGATTCTGAGGACCACTACATGAAAATGTGACCAGATGTGTTATGTCTAATACAGGGTGTATCTGAGAATCTCTTCCATCACATTTTGGCAGTTCTTGCTTCTTTCATAAAATTACACTGAAATTTCTAAATTTTTAATAAAGATTTCAATTTTTTTAAATCATTTTCAATATTGTCTGATATACAAGTCATTATATAGGAAAATGGTTCTTAACATTTTTTTTTTCCTGTAAACTCCAATTTCTCGTTGATTTGTTAATATTTTCTTGTCTGTCCTTGAAGTGGAGGAAAAGAGTGACCCCATTGTTCTCAGCAGCGATCTGGGAGTCAGAGATGCTTCCAGGGGTCTTCCCCAGGAGATACTCCTTCCAGTCAGCACTTTTCCCATCCATTTTCACTGCCCCCCAGACCTCCTTGTAGGGACTGCCGGAAAAATGCTCAGATTTCCATTGACTCCCATTAAACTAATTACTCGAAATGAGCATCTGAGTATTAGGAACTGATCGGCTCTAGCGACAAGCACCTGAGCATTTTGGTGCTCGTTCATCCTTAGTCAGCACACTTCTCCACTTTTAATTTATTCACACTCTGCTCTGCCCTCCGGTTCTTTCAGAGGAACGTGAAGCAACTCGTTGACCTTTTAGGCTGTTTAGGTCAGAGTTGCCATCTCCTACTCTGTGGTTAGGTCTATCTCTGCACCCACATGCACCTCTAGGGACTGTGGCGTCAACCTATTTTCCCTAGTGAGTTGCTACACAGGCATAGGAATACGAGGAGCTATTGAGGACATTCATGGTGAGCCGCCGTCGAGTGGGGTCAACCATTGTGTTATCTTAGGGTGCCAACCTCTGCGGTCAGTTATGGACAGACCAGGGTCAGAGTAGGGCTTTTACCAGTCTGAACAGGGATCTGGCAGGTTTAGGTATTGGTCTCCCTGGGTCATACATTTCCCATGTGTATGTGCTTGTGCTGGTCATTGCTGTTGCCTTTAATTACTTGCGACCTAGAATACAATCTAACCTTGCGGTGATGTACACAATATTGGCTCCATAGCAAGATCAAATTGGATCCTTATTTTAGGGGTTGTATTTTGGATCTCAGATCAGGAGATCTTAAAGGGGTTACCTGTTATGATGTTGATGACCGAGCTTTAAATAAGTCATCAATATGAGATAAGAGGGAATCCAACACTTGGTACCCCCTCGATCAGCTGTCTACAGCTCTGACGGCCGGGCTAAAACAGTGAACGAATCTGGACAGCACAAAAACTACCAAGAACTGCAGCTTAGCTACCATCGAACTGATCAGGAACGGATTAGAAGATAGAGGACTAGGAAAAAGGAAAGATAAAGAGAGGGTCGAGAGAAAGTATAGCTCAGGAGAGGATCTGGACGTTGGAGAGTTGAGGAGAAGCTCTTGGAGAAGGTATATTTAAGACGTTGTAAGGTGAGTGGTATCACAAGGCCTAGTAACCATGTAGAATGTTCTAGAAACGAATGACTCTGGAGAGGGATTTATAAAAACACCAAATGATTGTCATTAATCATTTCATTGCAACTGGAGAAGATTTCACTCAATTTCTCGTTTCTCTGGACCAGATTGTCCTATGAGGGTCAGTTGGAGAATTCAACATGTTGGCAGTCATTTCTGTGAAGTTCTGCAGACAGTTCTTGTGTTGAGTGAGGACATGGAGGAAGAGGAGACTACTATTGTTCAATAAGAAAAGTGCTCAGGATTCTGGAAGACTTCTCCAAGAAGATAGAACTTCATACTGGAACCTACAGGAAGCTTCCTCTACTACAGGAGGCAACCATTACAGAGAAATAGAGTTAGATTTTAAAATAATAGGTGCACAATAGAAAAGAGCTGCAAGTTGGATTACGCTCAAGATGTTCCTCTCTACAAAAACAGCAGGATTCTCTATAAAGCTGGATAGTCAGATTTTATTCTAGAACACAATTGGCATACTCACAAAAGATCACAGGACAGTCAGCACATCAATATGATCCAATTATGGAAAACAAAACCATACGCTCAGACTCCAGCTCAACCCAAGGTTTTGCACTTTTGGTTTCATGCCCCTCGCAAAGAACAATTGTCAAGTGTAAGCTCTAATATACATCTATCCTAATGGATGCTTCCTGATTAGATGAACTGCCCGGGCACAGCATCAATATGAAAGTTGATGTGTGTGGGTGTTTTATGACACTATTGAAACTATGATACTGTTCAGCGGACATTTTATTTTGTCTACTAGAGAGAGGACACACATGACATGTACATGGAGGGCATCACCACTGTCCAAGAAGATCAGCAGGAGGGTACAAGAAGCTGGAAAATATATCTCTAAGAAGTCAGAACTTCATCCTATGGGAAGTTCTCACCACCTCTGAGGTCAAATGGCAGGAAACAACCATTAGAGACAGGACACACGACTTCTACGTGAAGGGCTCCAAGGAGGCAATCACTCAGGACCAAAAAGATCAGTAGAACACAACATGCTGGATGAGGACTTTGAGAAGCCAGAACTTCATCCTGTGGGAATTTCTCACCACTACTGAGGTAACAGAGCAGAAGACTACTATTAGAGAGAAGATACACATGGCATCTACATGGAGGACGTCAAGGAGGGAAGCACCACAGTCCAAAATCAGCTGCAGAACACAACATGCTGGAATAAAAATAACTTCATCCTGTGGGAACCTTTCACCACTACTGAGGTCATAGGGCAGATGACCATTAGTGTGAGGATGCACATGACATATATATGGAGGGCTGCTGGCAGGGGATCATCACTGTCCAAGAAGTACAACACAAAATGCTGGAAGATGTCTATATGAATAAGGATCTTCATGGTGGGACCCACTGGTGGACAAAGACAAAAAAGGGCCCTTGTGCCACAAAAATATATGGGCCCTTTTCAATCTAATAGCTGATCATAACATACAATTCCACCTGTTTTGGAGGTGAAAGTGGGCCCCGTGACCTCTTGTGCCCCTGTTTGGCTGTACAAGTTCCCCCATGTTATGTCCACCTCTAGTAGGACCAACAGGAAACTCTTCCCCAAAATGAAATCTCATCGCAGAAGACAGCTATAAAACATATAACATCTATATGGGGGTGGGTGCATGGAAGAGACCATAAATATCCACGAGGAACATAAGAGAAGGATTAAGGACTATCCATGAGCTCCTGGGACACAACTGGACCTCCAGATGGACAGCTGTGGTAGTGTGGTGGAGGAGACTGCACCCACTACTCAGGGGACGTTGGTCACTTGAATAGGATGGAGTGATAAGTTCACGGCACAATGCAGAAGAGTTAAACACAATCAACAATGGCACCAAAATGGCTGAGGTCAGGGTTCACATGGTAAACTTACACAGAGCAGATTTATCTCTGTGATATAGTAGACCTGAGTTTAAAGAGGAGTTTTGTCTAGCGTTAGCATAGTGTTATAGTAGAACTGACTCAGGGATGTGGCAGAGCTGAGTTTGACAGACAGTCCAATGCACAATTGGCCCAGCAATTTAATAGGCTGTCCTGGAATAATTTATATATCAAAGCTGGGTTTGTCACAGAGTCCAAGGCAGAGTTATAAAATAAGGTTACCCAGTAGAGTTGAGTAAAAAGATTTACACAGCCCTGATTTGGTGTCCTATCCGGTCCTCCTTGGCAGCCACATCAGAGTAATCTTTTTTTGTGTGGCTGGCATCCTTGGGCCAGTATCCTGGCTGCCCATTGAGCTTTCTAAGCCTACAAACGCATGATGTGGTGAGGCTTAATGACTAGACCTTATGCAGAAGTGCAAACTACCCTTCGCGAGTTGACATGGAGGACCAGACTTGATTCAGGACCAGGGCAACACAAATTACTTTTGCTTAAGCCTATGACCTTTTCACATAGCAGAGCTTGGTTTGTCACAGAGACCATTGCACAGTCAAGTAGTAATAGATTCAAAAACAAGTAACCAGTACACAGCAGCAGTATGGGCGCTAACTTCCCGAATACTCAGGTGACTACCTGCTGCCGGAGCTGATCTATGAGGTCTGGAAAGGGAGTCAGAGGTGCCTACAGTGTAAAGCATGGGAGTGGTGATATTCCAGACTGAAGCACAGCAATGATGCTAAAGATGGCAGTAAACCAGTCCAGTGGAAAGGGATGACATGTGCAGTCATCTTCCACTTTGATGCTGTGCTGGGGGCAGCGGTGAAAGGTTTTGTGTATTTGTAAGGGGGTGAAGAAGTATTACTGTTTCGCCCCATCCCTTAAGTATACTTAATGTTCCCATGTAAATAATCCTTGTATAGTTATAAACATTCCGTGGTACTGCTACATAGTTTTATGTGTTACCATTTTTTCAAACTTATGTATGATATGTTGTGTTCCTTTGTCATAATAATGTACCTGTTGAGTAGAAAGTGTTCATGTACAGTTTAGGGACAGTTAGGTGCTTTCTTCTGGGGACACTAGAGGAGGGCACCTTAATGTACTGTATAGTTCTCATATACTTGGGTAAGTGTAGTTCTGTTGTGGGCCACTAGATGGGGGCATACTAGTGGGCCCTGGTAGGTATAGCTGATAGGAAGTCCACATAGGGTTGTGTAGGAGGGTGTTGTGAATGGGTTTGAGATGAGTTCTGAGCAGAGGCTCCCTCTGGTGGTTACTAGCGGTGCTAGTGAAGATTGTGAGGACTGGGAATCAGGTGTTACTGACTGGTCTTATATAAGGGAGTCATTTTCCCATCAGGGTTGCCGGTGATCAATTGTTCTGGTCTGAATCCTTCATTCCAGTTTCCCTTGTAGCCTGCTGTGTCGTGTCTGCATCTCCTGCTAACAGATAAGACTTTTTCTTCTTTTGTGTTTGTGCTATATTTTTGCATTTTGTCCTGCACTTCTGTGGGGGCCTTCAGGGTCCCCTTCCGGGGCTTCTGCCCTCTCAGTTTAGTTCAGCCACTGAGTTTTTTTTTTCTTTTGCTTTTTCCAGTTTTTTCAGTGGCTGCTGTTTTGATTTTGTTACACCAGAGAACTAATTTAGGTGGAAGAGGTCGTGTGATCTCAGGTGTTTTTGAAATTAGTAGAGTTGGTGCTTTTCAGGGTTTTCTGGGATTGCAGTAAGTGCCCTTCCTATCCTTTTCTATTTAGATAGTTTGGGCCCCAGCGTTTGCTTATACTATTTTCTTTCTGTGTCAGTATTTCCTCTTGTCTAACCGCCATAACATGTTTGGGGGCTTTCTATTGTCTTTGGGGTTCTGCTCCGGGGCAGATAGCTTTCCTATTTCTATCTTTAGGTGTAGTTAGTTTCTCAGGCTGTGACGAGGCGTCTAGGACCAACGTAGGAACGCTCCACGGCTGCCTCTAGTTGTGGTGGTTAGTCAGGGTACTGCAATCTCATAGATTCCAACTGCTCTGGTGTATTGCCTTTTTTACCTGCACTCCTCAGCTACCGAAACATAACAGTATCACCGGCCTAAAAATTGAAAATTGTATGGTACTCACAGAAGGGAAAAAATATTGTGAAAGAAAAAAGGTTGTCAGAGTTGTCAGAGATATTTTTCTGTTTGTTGCATTTTTTTTTTCCCTCTGTATCTCTGGGTGCTGGGGAGGATCTTTTCTCCCAATGGAGTTTGCACAGTTGTCTGGCCGTGTGGATCAGCTTGCCACTGAGGTTCAGAGTATTGCTGCATATCTTGCTAGGTTGCCTGTAGTGGAGCCTAGGATCCCCATGCCAGATTTGTTTTTGGGGGATCGAGCTAAGTTTCAGAATTTCAAAAATAATTGTAAATTGTTTTTTGCCTTAAAATCTAAGTCCTCAGGAAACGCAGCGCAGCAGGTTCAAATTATCATCTCTCTCCTGCGCGGCGATCCTCAGGATTGGGCTTTTTCCCTGATACCTGAGGATCCTGTTTTGAGTGATGTTGATGCGTTTTTTCAGGCTTTGGGGTTATTGTACGATGAGCCTAATGTCACTGATCAAGCTGAAAAAGCCTTGTTGGCATTAAATCAGGGGCTTGATGACGCTGAGTTATACTGTCAGAGATTCCGTAGGTGGGCAGTCCTGACCAAATGGAATGACGACGCTTTGGCGGCCCTTTTCCGGAAGGGTCTGTCAGATAATGTAAAGGATGTTATGGTGGGATTCCCTGTCCCCTCTGGTCTCAATGATTCTATGTCATTAGCGATTCAAATTGAGAGACGTTTGCGTGAGCGGAGAAGTATGCGTGGAATGGTGTTGCCTTGTGAACCAGCTTCTGAACCCATGCAGTGTGATAGAGTGGTGTCTGGGGCACAGCGTCATGAGTTTCGAAAGCGCAATGGGTTATGTTTCTACTGTGGTGATGCCTCTCATGCTATTTCAGTCTGCCCTAAGCGGGGAAGACGTTTTGCACGCTCAGTTGTCTTGGGTAGTGTTCAGACTAAGTTTTTATTAACTGTCACTGATATGCTCTCTGTCCTCATTTTCTGCTCAGGCTTTCGTTGATTCTGGAGCAGCTATTAACCTGATGGATTATGATTTTGCTAAACGTTGTGGGTTTCCCTTGATACCCCTACAGAAGTCTATTCCCCTACTGGGGATCGATTCTACCCCTTTGGCTGAGAATAAACCCCAGTTTTCTACTCAGGTGATAATGAGGGTTGAACCTGATCACCAGGAGTGCTGCAAATTTTTGGTTCTATATAATCTGCATGACATTATCGTGCTGGGTTTCCCTTGGTTACAGTCTCATAATCCTGTTTTGGATTGGAAATCTGTGTCTGTAACCAGTTGGGGCTGCCAATGTGTTAGTGCCAACACTCCTGTTTTTTCTGCCTCCCCCCAGGCTCAGGATGTTCCTGACTTTTTGATTGATTTTTCTGATGTGTTTAGCGAAAGTAAATCTGCATCCTTGCCTCCCCATAGGAGCTATGACTGCGCTATTGAATTAGTGCCGGGTAGTAAATTCCCTAAAGGTCGCCTTTTTAACTTGTCTGTACCTGAACATGACGCTATGCGGTCTTATATCAAGGAATCATTGGAGAAGGGTCATATCAGACCATCCTCTTCACCCTTAGGTGCCGGTTTTTTCTTTGTGGCCAAAAAAGATGGTTCATTAAGGCCGTGTATTGATTATCGTCTCTTGAACAATATTACTGTGAAATATCAATACCCGTTACCCTTGATTTCTGACCTGTTTTCCAGGGTGAAAAACGCTACTTGGTTTACCAAGCTTGACCTCAGGGGGGCGTATAACCTTATTCGCATTAAGCACGGGGATGAATGGAAGACGGCATTCAATACCCCTGAAGGGCATTTTGAGTACCTAGTGATGCCCTTTGGGCTCACTAATGCTCCTTCTGTCTTCCAGTCCTTCATGAATGACATTTTCAGGGATTTGGTGGACAAATTTCTGATTGTTTATTTGGATGATATCTTGATTTTTTCTAATGACTGGGACTCTCATGTGAAACATGTTCGAACTGTATTCCAGATTTTGAGAGAGAATGCTCTGTATGTGAAGGGATCAAAGTGTCTTTTTGGCGTACAGAGGATCTCATTTCTGGGATTCATTTTGTCCCCATCTGTTATTGAAATGGACCCGGTCAAGGTTCAGGCCATCTGTGATTGGGTCCAACCTACTTCATTAAAGGCTCTTCAGAGATTTTTGGGTTTTGCCAATTTTTATCGTAAATTTATTGGTAATTTCTCGGTTATTGTTAAACCATTAACTGATTTGACCAGAAAGGGTTCTGATGTGGTGAATTGGCCTCCTGAGGCAGTCTCTGCATTTCAGGAACTTAAGCAGAGATTCACTTCTGCTCCTGTTCTACGGCAGCCTGATGTTTCTCTGCCATTTCAGGTGGAGGTTGATGCCTCTGAAATTGGGGCAGGTGCCGTTTTGTCCCAAAAAGATCCAGAGACCTCTAAAAGTAACCCTTGTGCCTTTTTCTCTCGAAAATTTTCTCCTACTGAACGTAATTATGACGTGGGTAATCGGGAGTTATTGGCCATGAAGTGGGCTTTTGAAGAGTGGAGACATTGGCTGGAGGAGCCAAACATCAGGTGGTGGTCCTTACGGACCATAAGAATCTGGTCTATCTGGAATCTGCCAAGCGACTCAATCCTAGACAGGCCAGGTGGGCCTTGTTTTTCACACGTTTTAATTTTGTGGTTTCCTTTCTTCCTGGCGCTAAGAATGTTAAGGCGGATGCCCTCTCGAGGAG
Source organism: Oophaga sylvatica (assembly GCA_033576555.1). Classification (NCBI taxonomy): domain Eukaryota; kingdom Metazoa; phylum Chordata; class Amphibia; order Anura; family Dendrobatidae; genus Oophaga; species Oophaga sylvatica. The sequence goes on from JARQOD010000087.1 coordinate 222,548, forward strand.
TTTCCTTGCGGACTCTCCTGAGTTATCTGATCCTTCTGTTATTTTGAAAGAGGGTGTAGTTCTTTCCGCCATCTCGCCCAATTTGAGACTTGCTCTGGAGGGGTGTCAGGAGGATAGGCCCGAGCGCTGCCCTGTTGGAAAATTGTTTGTCCCGGACCAATGGAAAAAGAGTGTGATGTCTGAGATTCATTGTTCCGCGTTGGCTGGGCATCCCGGAGTTTTTGGTACCAGAGACTTGGTTAGTCGGTCCTTTTGGTGGCCTACCTTGTCTCGTGATGTCAGGGAATTTGTGCAGTCCTGCGGGACTTGCTCTCGCTCCAAGCCTTGCTCTCGCTCTAGTGGTTTGTTGATGCCATTCATAGAATCATAGAATCATAGAATCATAGAATGGTAGAGTTGGAAGGGACCTCCTGGGTCATCTGGTCCAACCCCCTGCTCAAAGCAGGATTCTCTAAATCATCCCAGACAGATGTCTATCCAGCCTCTGTTTGAAGACTTCCATTGAAGGAGAACTCACCACCTCTTGTGGCAGCCTGTTCCACTCATTGATCACCCTAACTGTCAAAAAGTTTTTTCTAATATCTAATCTGTGTCTCCTCCCATTCAGTTTCATCCCATTGCTTCTAGTCTTTCCTTGCGCAAATGAGAATAAAGATGATCCTTCTATAATGTGACAGCCCTTGAGATATTTGTAGACAGCTATTAAGTCTCCTCTCAGTCTTCTTTTTTGCAAGCTAAACATTCCCAAATCCTGCAACCGTTCCTCATAGGACATGGTTTGCAGACCGGTCACCATTCTGGTGGCTCTTCTCTGAACTTGCTCCAGTTTGTTGATGTCTTTTTTAAAATGTGGTGCCCAAAACTGGACACAGTATTCCAGATGAGGTCTGACCAAAGAGGAGTAGAGGGCAATAATGACCTCACGTGATCTAGACTGTATGCTTCTGTTGATACATCCTAGAATTGCATTTGCCTTTTTTGCTGCTGCATCACACTGTTGACTCATGTTAAGTCTGTGATCAATTAGTATACCCAAGTCTTTTTCACATGTGCTGTTACTTAGCCCTATTCCTCCCATTTTGTATATGCTTTTTTCATTTTTATTGCCCAGATGTAGTACTTTGCATTTTTCCCTGTTAAAATCCATTCTGTTAGTTGCTGCCCACTGCTCCAGTTTATGTATATCTTTTTGAATCCTCTCTCTCTCTTCTCTAGTATTAGCTACCCCTCCTAGCTTTGTGTCATCAGCAAATTTGATCAGTTTACCCTCAATTCCTTCATCTAAATCATTGATAAAGATGTTGAACAATACAGGGCCCAAAACAGAGCCTTGTGGTACCCCACTTGAGACATTCTTCCAACTGGATGTGCAGCCATTTACAACCACTCTTTGGGTCCGATCACTAAGCCAGTTATGAATCCACCTAACAGTTGCCTTGTCCATTCCATACTTAGTCATTTTTTCAATAAGGATTGTGTGAGATACTTTGTCAAATGCTTTGCTGAAGTCAAGATATACTATATCTACAGCATTTCCCTGATCCACCCAGTCAGTGATTCTGTCATAGAAGGAAATTAAGTTAGTCTGACATGACTTATTAGTTACAAACCCATGCTGACTCTGTGCCCAAGAGACCATGGACCCATATCTCTATGGATTTCATTTCCGATCTTCCTGTTTCTCAGAGAATGACCACCATCTGGGTAATTTGTGATAGGTTTTCCAAAATGATACATCTTGTGCCATTACCTAAGTTGCCTTCCTCCTCTGAATTGGTGCCGTTGTTCCTTCAGCACGTGGTTCGTTTACACGGCATTCCTGAGAACATTGTGTCTGACAGAGGAGTCCAGTTTGTTTCCAGATTTTGGAGGACTTTTTGTTCTAAACTGGGTGTTCAATTGTCTTTCTCCTCGCATTTCATCCTCAGACCAATGGTCAAACAGAGAGAACAAACCAGACATTGGAGACTTATCTAAGATGCTTTGTGTCTGCTGATCAGGATGACTGGGTCTCTTTTTTGCCTTTGGCTGAGTTTGCTCTTAATAATAGGGCTAGCTCTGCCACTTTGATGTCTCCGTTTTTCTGTAATTCTGGGTTTCACCCTCGATTTTCTTCAGGACAGACGGAGGCTTCTGTCTGTCCAGGTGTTGACTCTGTTGTGGAGCGTATGCAACAGATTTGGGACCAGGTAGTGGAGAGGTTGTCCCTCTCTCAGGAGAAGGTCCAGCGGTTTGCTAACCGGCATAGGACTGATGGTCCTCGGTTTAAAGTGGGGGACTTGGTCTGGTTGTCCTCAAAGAATATTCCTATGAGAGTAGCATCTCCTAAATTTAAGCCTAGTGTAACGGGTCTGGTAGGTGAAACCACTGAGCTTTATTATACAAGACAGTATACTTGTAAGAGAGCAGGTGGCGCCCGGTGAATACGGACAGGAATTCACGGGAAGTGACCAGGGCAGTCTCTGGGTAGGCAGGTTGTCACGGCAAGTGACCAGGACAGTCTCTGGGTAGGCAGGTTGTCACGGCAAGTGACCAGGGCAGTCTCTGGGTAGGCAGGTTGTCACAGCAAGTGACCAGGGCAGTCTCTGGGCAGGCAGGTTGTCACAGCAAGTGCCCGGGGCAGTCTCTGGACAGGCAGGTTATCACAGCAAGTGACCAGGGCAGTCTCTGGACAGGCAGGTTGTCACAGCAAGTGACCAGGGCAGTCTCTGGACAGGCAGGTTGTCACAGTAAGTGACCAGGACAGTTTCTGAATAGACAGGCTTATACGACCTGAGATGTTGGAGCCTCCTGGTAGGCTGCAGTCTGATGGCAGATGATCGCTCCCAAGCGAGCAGGCAGGAATCTCTGGAGTAGCCGGTGATCACTGCTGGAGATGTCCGAACCTTCGGATAAAGCTGCAGTCGGATGGCAGATGATCGCTCCCAAGTGAGCAGGCAAGAGTCTCTGAAGTAGCCGGTGATCACTGCTGATGAAGTCCGAACCTTCAGATAGAGTTGCAGTCGGATGGCAGATGATCGCTCCCAAGTGAGCAGGCAAGAGTCTCTGTAATCGCCGGGGATCACTGCAGGTGATGTCCGAACCTCCGGGGAGGGCTGCAGTCAGATGGCAGACAGCAAACAGACGGGTAACAGGCAGGCAACTGGAAACAGGAGCTGAGGGCTGAAGCAGAGTTATACAGTGCAACAACAACATTGCTCGGGCACCTCCATTAAGGAGGAAGCCCTTAATATAGGGTGGAGTCCTCCGGCATTGGCCGGAGACTAAATTGGAAAATGCGCGCGGCTCCTTTAAGAGCGGGGAGGGCGCGGGCCCGCGCCCTAAGTCCAGCAGCAGGGAAGGAGCGCGCGGGCCCAGCAGGGCGGAATGAGGACGCCGAGGATGCTGGGGGTGCTGAGGACGCTGGGGGCGCTGAGGACGCTGGGGGCGCTGAGGACGCAGAGCGCTGGTAAGGGGAACGGCGTCCCTGCCTGGCAGAGGGCCGGGACGCCGATGCTACAGTACCCCCCCCTCTAGGCCCCCCCCTCTTTAGGCCAGAAAGAAATTTAGCTAGGATGAGAGGGGCATGGATGTTCTCCCGAGGCTCCCACGTTCTCTCCTCAGGACCAAACCCCTTCCAATCCACCAAAAAATAAGTCTTTCTTCCTACCCTTTTTGTGGCCAGAATGTTCTCTACCTCAAATTCATCATCAGCAGACACTGGAGCAGGAGGTGTACCTGTAGACTTGAAAAAAGAGTTAAGTACCACAGGTTTGAGGAGAGACACATGAAAAGAGTTAGGAATTCGCAAATTGGCCGGGAGTTTCAGTTTATAGGACACTGGGTTGATCTGCCTGATGACCTCAAAAGGACCGATAAACCGAGGACCTGACTTGTAGGAAGGAATTTTGAGCCGAACATATTTGGACGAAAGCCAGACTTTGTCCCCAGGACGGAATTGAGGAGGATCCAGACGTTTCTTGTCAGCATGTCTTTTCATGCGCTCGGATGACTGAATGAGTGCGGACCGGGTACTCTCCCAGATGGAGGAGAATTCTCTAACCAGAGATTCCGCAGCTGGATTGTCCACAGAGATGGAAACGGGGACAGGAATCCGAGGGTGCTGACCGAAGACTATAAAAAACAGAGACTTGGTGGACGATTCGCTCTCGTGATTATTGTAAGAGAATTCGGCCCAAGGCAGGAGCTCCACCCAATCAGAATGATGAGCATTAACGAAGTGTCGGAGATAGCTGGTCAGATTCTGATTTATTCGCTCAACTTGTCCATTGGACTGTGGGTGGTAAGCGGAGGAGAAATCCAAGGTGACGTCTAGTAACTTACAAGTAGCTCTCCAGAAACGTGAAGTGAACTGTACCCCACGATCCGACACAATGTGACGAGGCAAACCATGGAGACGGAAGATGTGGCGGATAAAGTCTTTAGCCAACTCGGGTGCAGACGGAAGACCTGGCAGAGGAATGAAGTGAGCCATCTTGGAAAAGCGGTCAGCGACCACCCAAATGACCGTACAACCGGCAGAGACGGGCAGATCCGTAATGAAGTCCATGGCTATATGTTGCCAGGGAGCAGCGGGTACAGGAAGCGGAAGAAGACGGCCGGCAGGCAGGTGTCTCGGAACTTTGTTGTGGGCACAGGAGACACAGGCAGAAACAAAGTCTATTACGTCTTTGTGCAGGGTAGGCCACCAATAATGCCGGGTAATGAGTTGGAGGGTCTTTTTCTGACCAGCGTGGCCAGCGAGTTTAGACGAATGACCCCAATGTAGAATTCTCTTCCGATCAGTCTCTGATACGAACGTCTTACCAGGAGGGAGACGGTTTAGACTCACGGGAGCCACCTGCATCACTCTGGCGGGATCGATGATATGTTTAGGCTCATCTTCGAGATCCGACACCAGGAAGGACCGGGACAAGGCATCCGCCTTGATGTTTTTGTCAGCCGGGCGAAAATGCAAGAGAAAATCAAATCGGGCAAAAAACAAGGACCACCGGGCTTGGCGAGGGTTAAGTCTCTGAGCATGCTGAAGGTAAGACAGATTTTTGTGGTCCGTGTAGATGATTACCGGATGAAGAGCCCCCTCGAGTAGGTAACGCCACTCCTCCAATGCCAATTTAATGGCCAATAACTCTCGATCTCCTATGGAGTAGTTGCGCTCGGAGGAGGAGAAGAGTTTGGAGAAGAAACCACAGGAAACCATCTTCCCGGATGAAGATTTTTGAGTAAGTATCGCTCCGGCTCCAGCAGAGGAAGCGTCCACCTCCAGGAAGAACTGCTTGTTGCCGTCCGGGCGATGCAGCACTGGAGCGGAAGAGAAGGCCTGTTTCAAGGAAAGAAAGGCCTCCTCTGCTTCGGGCGTCCACTGTTTGGGTTAGCATCCTTGCGGGTGAGCGCTGAGATTGGAGCAGTCCTGGAAGAGAAGTGCGGTATGAAGAGACGGTAATAGTTAGCGAATCCCAGGAACCGCTGAATGGCCTTCAACCCCTCTGGTCGGGGCCACTTCTCGATGGCAGTTTCTCCGGATCCATTCGTAGGCCTGTCTGAGAGATAATGTAGCCCAGAAACGGAAGCGAGGTCTGCTCAAAGAGGCACTTCTCATATTTGGCGAAGAGGTGATTCTGCCTGAGCCTGAGCAGAACCTGACGAACATCCCTCCGGTGAGACTGAAGATCCGGAGAGAAGACCAAGATGTCGTCAAGGTACACCACAACGCAGGAGTAGAGGAGGTCCCGGAAGAGGTCATTGACCAACTCCTGAAAGACTGCTGGAGCATTACAGAGACCAAAGGGCATAACCAGATACTCGTAGTGGCCATCCCGGGTGTTGAATGCCATCTTCCATTCATCTCCTCGACGGATACGAACCAGGTTGTATGCTCCACGAAGATCCAGTTTAGTGAAGACTCTAGCCCCTCTAAGACGATCAAACAACTCCGGAATGAGCGGAAGAGGGTACTTATTCTTCACTGTGATCAAATTTAGGCCTCTGTAGTCAATACAGGGACGGAGAGATCCGTCTTTCTTTTTTACAAAAAAGAAACCTGCTCCCGCGGGGGAGGTAGATTTACGGATGAATCCTTTCGCTAAATTCTCCTCTATATATTCTGACATCGACCTGGTCTCTGCAGCGGACAATGGGTAAATACGCCCACGGGGAGGCGTAGTACCGGGTAGCAGGTCGATCGGGCAATCATATGGTCTATGCGGGGGTAATGTCTCTGCTTCCTTTTTATTAAAGACATCCGCGAATGACCAATATGGAATCGGGAGTCCAGGTAGATTAGCAGGTGTAGGAGAAGAACGGACGGGATGGACAGGCACCAGACACGTTTTATGACAGTCCTGTCCCCAGCGAAGAATCTCTCCATTCTGCCAGTCGAGCACGGGTGCATGTTTTTGGAGCCAAGGCAGACCTAGTAAGAAAGCATGAGAGAGTCCAGGTAAAACATGGAACGAGATGCTCTCAGAATGCAACATTCCCACCTGCAGGGTTATGGCTTCGGTGATAAGTTGGATGGGACGAGGTAGGAGACCCCCATCCACAGCAGCAACAGATACTGGTTCAACCAGAGATTTGGTGGGAATGCGATACTTCTCTATTAGAGCCTGTGAAACAAGATTCCCAGCTGCTCCAGAATCAAGTTGGGCCAGTTCGAAGTAACGGTTCTTACCGATGAGAATAGAGACAGACAGCAGCAGAGATGAAGAGGATTTATTCTGGTCTAGGTGGACCTCTCCGAGCGAACCTAGACACAGGCGTTTCCCGACCTCTCCGGACAGGTACGGATCCAGTGCTCCTTACTGCCACAGTAGAAGCAACTCTTCTCGGCACGGCGTGAGTCCTGACGGGCTTTTCGACCTGCATAGGCTCAGCAGTGTGCATCTGGGGAGAAACGGAAGGGGTTATAGGTCTCTGAAACGAGGGTGCAAGACGAGGAAACCCTCTCTCACGGGTGACCTCTTTGGCACGTTCCTGGAACCGTAGATCAATTCGATTGGCAAGATTTATTAAATCATCAAGGGAGGTTGGAATGTCCTGACCGGCAAGTTCATCTTTAATACGGCCAGACAGACCCTCCCAGAAGACCGAAATCAGGGCGTTATTGTCCCAAGCCAACTCTGAGGCTAGAGTACGGAACCGTATGGCATATTGACCAACGGTGAGACTCTCCTGACGGAGACGCAACAGAGATGATGCAGAGGAGGTCTTCCGTCCAGGTTCGTCGAATACCTTCCGGAAGGCCGAGAGAAAAGCAGGCAGGTCAGATACCAGAGGATCTTCTCTCTCCCAGAGAGGATTAAGCCAGGCCAGAGCCTCTCCGGTGAGATGGGACATGATGAAGGCAATTTTGGCCCGGTCAGAGTTAAACTGGTGTGCCAGGAGTTCGAAATGCAGGGTGCACTGGTTAATAAAACCACGAGCCAGAGCAGGGTCGCCTCCAAACCTAGGAGGAGCTGAAAGTCGGGGTCCAGGAATGGAAACCACGGAATTGGGAAGCAGCGAGGCTGCCGGATTATGAGTCATGGCTCCAGCGGTGGTTGCTGGTGATGAATTCAGAGTGTCCAGGCGGGAATTGACGTTCCGCAGGTGACCCAGGATGGCCTCCTGTTGCGACCTCTGGCGAGATAGTTCATGACACAATTCCGGGAGTGAAGGGGTTTGGGTGCCACCGGGTTCCATGGCCCGAGCAAACTGTAACGGGTCTGGTAGGTGAAACCACTGAGCTTTATTATACAAGACAGTATACTTGTAAGAGAGCAGGTGGCGCCCGGGGAATACGGACAGGAATTCACGGGAAGTGACCAGGGCAGTCTCTGGGTAGGCAGGTTGTCACGGCAAGTGACCAGGGCAGTCTCTGGGTAGGCAGGTTGTCACGGCAAGTGACCAGGGCAGTCTCTGGGTAGGCAGGTTGTCACAGCAAGTGACCAGGGCAGTCTCTGGGCAGGCAGGTTGTCACAGCAAGTGACCGGGGCAGTCTCTGGACAGGCAGGTTATCACAGCAAGTGACCAGGGCAGTCTCTGGACAGGCAGGTTGTCACAGCAAGTGACCAGGGCAGTCTCTGGACAGGCAGGTTGTCACAGTAAGTGACCAGGACAGTTTCTGAATAGACAGGCTTATACGACCTGAGATGTTGGAGCCTCCTGGTAGGCTGCAGTCTGATGGCAGATGATCGCTCCCAAGCGAGCAGGCAGGAATCTCTGGAGTAGCCGGTGATCACTGCTGGAGATGTCCGAACCTTCGGATAAAGCTGCAGTCGGATGGCAGATGATCGCTCCCAAGTGAGCAGGCAAGAGTCTCTGAAGTAGCCGGTGATCACTGCTGATGAAGTCCGAACCTTCGGATAGAGTTGCAGTCGGATGGCAGATGATCGCTCCCAAGTGAGCAGGCAAGAGTCTCTGTAATCGCCGGGGATCACTGCAGGTGATGTCCGAACCTCCGGGGAGGGCTGCAGTCAGATGGCAGACAGCAAACAGACGGGTAACAGGCAGGCAACTGGAAACAGGAGCTGAGGGCTGAAGCAGAGTTATACAGTGCAACAACAACATTGCTCGGGCACCTCCATTAAGGAGGAAGCCCTTAATATAGGGTGGAGTCCTCCGGCATTGGCCGAGACTAATTTGGAAAATGCGCGCGACTCCTTTAAGAGTGGGGAGGGCGTGGGCGCGCGCCCTAAGTCCAGCAGCAGGGAAGGAGCGCGCGGGCCCAGCAGGGCGGAATGAGGACGCCGAGGATGCTGGGGGTGCTGAGGACGCTGGGGGCGCTGAGGACGCTGGGGGCGCTGAGGACGCAGAGCGCTGGTAAGGGGAACGGCGTCCCTGCCTGGCAGAGGGCCGGGACGCCGATGCTACACCTAGGTTCATTGGACCTTATAAGATCATGGAGATTATTAATCCTGTTTCTTTTCGTTTGCTTCTTCCAGGGACATTTAAGATCCATAACGTGTTCCACAAGTCCTTGTTGAAGAGGTTTGTTGAGCCAGTGGTTCCTGCTGCTGTGCCTCCTGACCCTGTTTTGGTTGAGGGCAATCTGGAGTATGTGGTTGAGAAAATATTGGATTCTCGTTTTTCTAGATGGAAACTCCAGTATTTGGTTAAATGGAGAGGTTATGGTCAGGAAGACAATTCTTGGGTGTTTGCTTCGGACATCCATGCTAGGAGACTTATCCGTGCGTATCATAGAACTCATCCTGACCGACCTGGTTGCTCAAATGAGGGTTCGGTGACCCCTCCTCAAGGGGGGGGTACTGTTGTGAATGGGTTTGAGATGAGTTCTGAGCAGAGGCTCCCTCTGGTGGTTACAAGCGGTGCTAGTGAAGATTGTGAGGACTGGGAATCAGGTGTTACTGACTGGTCTTATAAAGGGAGTCATTTTCCCATCAGGGTTGCCGGTGATCAATTGTTCTGGTCTGAATCCTTCATTCCAGTTTCCCTTGTAGCCTGCTGTGTCGTGTCTGCATTTCCTGCTAACAGATAAGACTTTTTCTTCTTTTGTGTTTGTGCTATATTTTTGCATTTTTTTCCTGCACTTCTGGTGGGGGCCTTCAGGGTCCCCTCCGGGGGCTTCTGCCCTCTCAGTTTAGTTCAGCCACTGAGTTTTTTTTCTTTTGCTTTTTCCAGTTTTTTCAGTGGCTGCTGTTTTGATTTTGTTACACCAGAGAACTAATTTAGGTGGTAGAGGTCGTGTGATCTCAGGTGATTTTGAAATTAGTAGAGTTGGTGCTTTTCAGGTTTTCTGGGATTGCAGTAAGTACCCTTCCTATCCTTTTCTATTTAGATAGTTTGGGCCCCAGCGTTTGCTCATACTATTTTCTTTCTGTGTCAGTATTTCCTCTTGTCTAACCGCCATTACATGTTTGGGGGCTTTCTATTGTCTTTGGGGTTCTGCTCCGGGGCAGATAGCTTTCCTATTTCTATCTTTAGGTGTAGTTAGTTTCTCAGGCTGTGACGAGGCATCTAGGACTAACGTAGGAACGCTCAACGGCTGCCTCTAGTTGTGGTGGTTAGTCAGGGTACTGCAATCTCATAGATTCCAACTGCTCTGGTGTATTGCCTTTTTTACCTGCACTCCTCAGCTACCGAAACATAACAGAGGGGCTGCCGGGTAATAGTGAGGTTTTAGTTAGATTAGCTCAGACGGGGCCAGCGTGCCCAAGTGTCCACAAGGGCTTAGGCCCAGACAAAAGGCAGCCATGCAACATTTAAGTACAGCAACCCACGTTACCCACGGCCACTGCATAGTCTCGCAGTGGGCCCATACAGAGAGGAAAGATGTGGCGTCTTACCACCTGGGCAAATGCTTTTAGGGCAGAAGTTGGCTGGACCAAGGAAGAGAAGGGAACTGGAGCTTCGACGGTTTGGTACAGACGGGCCGGATGCTTCACCGGGGCCACCAAACCTAGTGATTGATCAATTCAGTTCTGAGGTGAAGCAGTCTGAAGGAGATGTCATTATGGCGAGGTCAGGCTTGGAAGGAACTGGGGAGCAGTCTAGGACGGTCTGGTCCGGGCGTGTACTGCACAGAAGTGACAACAAAGCAGGGACAGATAAGGAAACAAGTGAAACCCATGATGTGCCAACATGTGAAGAGTTAGGTAAAGAGAATGTACAAGTTATTCTGGACTGTGTCTCCATTACTGGGGTCACCTGAAAGAGGGGCCGTCGTCGCCTGGGAAGTGCCCAGAAGGAGCTGAGTGTGGAGATGTAGGTCCGCCAGAGGGAAGAACACAGTTTCAATGTGGGGGAAGGACCGGACATGGATGTTACAGTAATTCAGGTCACGACTTCAGTCCTGTCCCTCCCTTACATATGAACTCACACCTTTGCTGAGAGCATTGTCCGTGTCACTGTAGACAGGTATGAGAATGGTCTGCTGGAGGTTGTGCAGCCGAGGGGGCAATACAGCCATGAGACCCTTACGATGAAGAGCACAGTAGATCTGTAAGTTTCCCTGAATCTGATACTTCTCGTCCTTGACTTTCAATCATATCAATCTGATTAAGTGGCGGCAGGAGAAAAATGGTTTAGAGGCACATTCAGCTCTGCTACATCTGTGAGCAGCAGGAACTTATCAGCAGCTTATCTGCTCCATTTGGTCTAATCGCCCGCTATGTATATTACTCCAGTCTATCTGCCATGTGTCACAGAACATCTGGCGAGTGCATTTGATGGAATTAAAGTCTGCGTTATCCTACAGATTGTATGAGTGATGCTCTGCCCAACGCCACCGAGCCTGTGGGTGATATAGGTCACTGATCTGCAGGACTGCACTGATTAGTAACAGATCCTATTACAGTTATATGAAAAAGTTTGGGCACCCCTATTAATCTTAAGCTTAATGTTTGATAAAAATTGGTGTTTTTGCAGCAGCTATTTCAGTTTGATATATCTAATAACTATTGGACACAGTAATGTTTCTGCCTTGAAATGAGGTTTATTGTACTAACAGAAAATGTGCAATCTGCATCCAAACAAAATGTGACAGGTGCATAAGTATGGGCACCTCACCAGAAAAGTGACATTAATATTTAGTAGATCCTCCTTTTGCTCCTCCAGTCGCTTCCTGTAGCTTTTAATGAGTTCCTGGATCCTGGATGAAGGTATTTTTGACCATTCCTCTTTACAGAACAATTCCAGTTCAGTTAGGTTTGATGTCGCCGAGCATGGACAGCCCTCTTCATATGATCCCACAGATGTTCACTGATATTCAGGTCTGGGGCCTGGGATGGCCATTCCAGAACATTGTCGTTGTTCCTCTCCATGAATGCCTGAGTAGATTTGGAGCGGTGTTTTGGATCATTGTCTTGCTGAAAGATCCATCCCCTGCGTAACTTCAACTTTATCACTGATTCCTGAACATTATTGTCAAGAATCTGCAGATACTGAGTGGAATCCATGTGATGCACACACGGTACCAGGGCTATGGGGTACTCGGCACCGAGCCCATGGAAGTCTATGGGGATGTCACTGACAGCAGAGCTCGGTCCGTGGCCCTGGGCGGTCATACAAAGGGGGATATTTACAGGGATTGTAGTAATAGTTGTTTGTGACGCCACCTGTGGTTTCTGATCAGATAGACCAGCGCTGCAGGGTGAATCTTCTGAGGGATGTTATTAGCAGCTAGATGTTAAGTCCCCCACAGGTGGGACTGTTCCCTCAAAGTCAATGGTGTTGCAGATAATAAGTCAGTCACACACAATTCAGTCTCTTTCCATACCTTTACTGATGTTGTTGGCAGGTATGTCCCGGGAAGCTGGTCAGGTTGGAGAATGCACATTCAGGTAATCGCTGAGCAGGTTTTAAAGGGCCTCCTTTACCTTTGAAATATATGTGAGTCCTAACTTGCATGAAGTCAAGTTTAACTCTGAATAGCATAGCTTCGCCCGGCCGACATTGTGGTAGAGCCTTCTCTGTCTCTGATAATCATAGAATCATAGAATCATAGAATGGTAGAGTTGGAAGGGGCCTCCTGGGCCATCTGGTCCAACCCCCTGCTCAAAGCAGGATTCTCTAAATCATCCCAGACAGATGTCTGTCCAGCCTCTGTTTGAAGACTTCCATTGAAGGAGAATTTACCACCTCTCGTGGCAGCCTGTTCCACTCCTTGATCACCCAACTGTCAAAAAGTTTTTTCTAATATCTAATCTGTGTCTCCTCCCATTCAGTTTCATCCCATTGCTTCTAGTCTTTCCTTGTGCAAATGAGAATAAAGATGAACCTTCTACAATGTGACAGCCCTTGAGATATTTGTAGACAGCTATTAAGTCTCCTCTCAGTCTTCTTTTTGCAAGCTAAACATTCCCAAATCCTGTAACCGTTCCTCATAGGACATGGTTTGCAGACCGGTCACCATTCTGGTGGCTCTTCTCTGAACTTGCTCCAGTTTGTTGATGTCTTTTTAAAATGTGGTGCCCAAAACTGGACACAGTATTCCCGATGAGGTCTGACCAAAGAGGAGTAGAGGGCAATAATGACCTCACATGATCTAGACTGTATGCTTCTGTTGATACATCCTAGAATTGTATTTGCCTTTTTTGCTGCTGCATCACACTGTTGACTCATGTTCAGTCT